>JAODAL010011029.1:0-102006 GCA_025379985.1 Phyllomedusa bahiana | reverse complement strand
AAGGAGACCATCCGGGGAGGTAATTTGAGTCTTACTTTTTTTTAACCATGCCCCGACAGACAAATGAGCATTGTTAGAGCCCAGAACACCCCTTTAAGGTATTAATCATATTAGATTATAAAAAGGCGCATTACACAAATTTGGGGATAGCGTACATTGGTAGGTAGGTAAATGCGCCTATCGGGGGGTTAGGTAACGGAGGTGCAAAATGGTATTATTAGTGTATGTATGCGCTCGATAGGCGTATTGATTTGGGGGCCCATGGTATATTGCTTATACATAATGTCCCTTTTTAAAGGCGCAAAAAGTGTTATACCCGCGAAAATGCCTGTTTTGGTTAGACATTCTTTTACACGAAAAGGGGCTCAAAAGGGTTTTTGCCGCAAATAGAAAAAAAAAAGGGTTGCTTGGTTTGGGACATGTCGCCCTAAATCTTTCTCATGTCTTCCACAGTCTACATATAGTATTTATTACTATTTTTTTAAATGTTAAAGTAATTCCCTGGATCCAAAAAGGATTATCCTGCTCTGTATGTCATGAATCTGGCATAGAGCACAGGAAGTGGATCCTTGGGATCACGGGGGGGGTTGGGCTTAACCCCCCGAAGGGTGGGTTAAGAGGCCTCCGGAAATTCCCCCGAGCCCCCCCCGCAAGGCCTTTGAACTTCGTGTGGGAACCCCCCGGGTCACTACCCTTGGCACTGGTCCTCACGGTGACAGCTGGCAAGCCAGGTAGTGAGGTACAGAGGGAACAAGAAAGTGGTCAGGACAGGCGGCAGGCTAGGCAAGACCAGGTATGTAGCAAGGATTCAGCAACAAGAATTCAAACTAAGGAAATGCACAGGAGAGGATTACACTATGGAACGACACCAACAACTGGGAACTCAGTGTTGATAGTGAGTAGCTAAATACCCTATGGACTAGGGGGGGGGAGGGGGGAAGAATGTACAAAAAACTGTGATCCTGTGTGCCCGGGGCCGTTGGCCAGAACCGAGGGGCAAAAGGAAGCAACGCAGCTGGGCGTAGTGAGGAGGCAGGTGGTGTAGCATGAGTCGAATGACCTTCCTCCCCTTACTGATAAGGAAACGGGGAAGTGGTCCCGGGGGCAGTTGGGCACGCGGGCTACGACTAGTCCCGTATTTTATATTTGATCCAACTTTTTCCTTAAAAAGGGGTTTTTTTGGGTTTTTTTTTTTTTTTTTTTTAAAAGATATTGCTGCTGTAATAAAAGAAAAAAATCTCTACTGCCTGTATTACCCCCATTCCTCGATGTGGGGGCCCCGGAACTCTTATTTTTGTCTTTTTTGGGTGTGGCGATTTTACTCATGAGTGCTACGTCCTTTTAATTTTTATACTGAATGATCTTCTATATATGGGAGTTTTGTGCACAGCTGGAGTCACAGGCTTTTAACTAATAGTTATTTTGCCATCTGGAATAGTAAGTACTGGTGGAGGCTAAAAAATAAATTTTTTTTTTAACCCTTCCCCTTTAAAACATGGGGAAATTTCACTTTTTCAGAAAATTTGTTTGGGAACTTGCCGCTCCACCATTCCTTTAAGACTCCTCTCTCACAATGGAGAAGGCCAGATGATGGTGAGTGACATTACTAGCTGCAGATGTATATCCATATTTCCTAACCTAATGCTTTTTGGGTACATGACTGAATGCCACTAAGTAAAAGCAGAGCACTTGGATTAAACTCTACAAGAAACCCAATAAAGATCTAAATCACTCGGTGAAATATACACTTTAGGTAGAAATATTGTCTGCAGAACTCTGCTCTATTTGTCAGTTGCATGCTTCTTTTTCAAATGCCTTGTAGAGAAGATTGCCATTGCCCTGGAAAGCAATCAAAAAGGCGAGAGTAAGAAACAAATAATAGAAAACCCAATACACAATTATTGGAACAGCTTCTAGAAATATTGTATACATGGCCACTTTAAAAAAGCAGGGCATGTTGAAAAAACCCCGCAGACTTTGGATTCTGTGTGTGAAATTCGCTAAATAGCAAAACTTAAATTGCATTGAAAGACAATAATAAGATTTATGAAATTTGGGTGTCAATGGAAGGCCAGTTTGTAAGGTTACAAAGTCATTCAAAATGTAATGAAAATTTATTTTAAAAGTATTTTACACTTTGCCTTGAAAACCTTGTAATGTGCAATATTATTGAATATATCAACTGAACTTGTAAATACTAAGGAAGTTCATATCACTAACACAAAGGTTTGCTATGATATACTATAATATTTAATGCTATCTAAAGCCATGAAGCACAAAAAGATATGTGCAAACAAAGCAAAGTCATTGTTTAATAAGAGAATTTCTGGGATCTTTTTTCTGTCAGTTACTTTTCATTCATCACCCAGGGCAATAGAATGAATGCTTGTGACAAAAGAGGTTATTATTAGGACTAGAAGTCAAATCAAGATCAAGCATAAAGCTGAAATCACATGGAGACGCTGCAGGCCAGCCAATGTGGGGCATTACTGTGGTAGAAATGGCAAATGTGCACTGCCAAAAGCTACAACAGCATGTGGTCTTGCACTGCTATATAGACATTGCCAAGTTTTTGAAGGTCTGCAAAAACTGCACTGATTTGCAATGTAGTTTCTGCTCCAGTCTGCTATTCATAGCCAGCTCCAGGCTCTTATTTTCTGCTTAGGCTCTGGACAGTTCTACAGCATTGAATGACATTTTAGCCCTGCTTTTCCTAGATGAGCCTGTTAGAGAGACATTGGGGATGTAGTGCACAAAGAAACAGGATACACAGGGCAGGGCACAAGGATATAGAACTCTACCGGGTTAAAGTTTATCAGTAACAAAGATAAATAAGCTCCTGTCCTGGGATTTTGCTGTATTTACTAATGTATAGTACTCTATTTATGCAAACTGGAAACACATGTGGAGCCAAGGAATAACATTTAACTTTGAGGTTGCTAAGAGTCTTCTAGAAGAATATACTGTTGTGCAGCTCACCCATGAAAAACAGGTTATTTTTTATTTTATTGCCCAGATATCTTATTCTAATTAATAATTTCAGATGAAGTAATATTCATTTAATTATTTCAAAAATTATCATAAATAATTGTTCAGGGTAAAATTCCAATTAAGCATACATCATTCTGCATTTTGGAATGGAATCTGCAAGTATTCCACACAATCTGTTTGCATTATACCTGGGATTCATATCCTATTATAGCTTAATGGAAATTTGCAGCACATTACATACAGTATGTTTTTAAAATTTTTGATAATTAAATAAATGAAAAGTGTGGTGTGCATAAGTATTCAGCACCCTGTACTCTGATCCTCCTAAATAAAATCCAATGTGACCAACTGCCTTTAGAAGTCAGTTACCGTATATACTCAAGTATAAGCCGAGCTTTTTAGCACAAAAAAGTGCTGAAAAATCCAATCTCGGCTTATACTGGAGTCACTGTCGGCGCTTGCCGCTGCAATGGCCCAGGCGCCAGCAGGGACACTTCTATATGCGACTCCTCAGAGAGGGCATACAGCAGAATCCCAAGTAAGCCGACAGCGTACGAGTGCTGCCGTGGCCTGGGCGCTGTCAGTGATCTCTTCACCTGTATGCGACTCCTCTGGGAGTCCTGCAGCACATAAAATAATAAATAATAAAAAACGATCAAAAACTCATATAAACACCAAAATTGTACCAATTAAAACGTCAGTTCATCCCACAAGAAAAAAGTCCTTACACGTCTCTGTATACAGAAAAATAATTAAGTTGTTGCTCTCAGAAGATAGCGATGCATAAATATTGTTTTAAACAATAAAAGTACTTTTTTTTTTTTTAAAGTGTTTCAACATAAAAAAAACTATATAAATTGGGTATCATCGTAATCATGTCGACACAGACTGTAAATTTAACTTGTCATGGATATTGCACAGTGAGTGCTGTTAAAAATAAAAATAAAAAACACTACTAGGATTTCAGTATTTTCTTGACCCGGCCTTCCAAAAAGCAGATTTTAAACTGATCAAAGAGTCTTGTCCCCCAAAAAATTATAGTAATAAAAATGTCAACTCATGTCACAAAAAACAAGCCCCTACACAGCTCCATACACAGAAAAATAATACAGTTATGGCTCTCAGACTAAGGCGATGCAAGAACGTGTTTTCCTTTTTGAATAAAAGTGTTTTTATTGTGTAAAAGCAGTAAAACTTAAAAAAAATACCAATTTGGTATCGCTGTAATCGTATTGACCTGCTGAGTAAAGATAGCATGTCATTTATACCGCACGGTGACCGCTGTAAAAAATGTCAATAAAAAATACTACCAGGAATGCTGTATTTTGTTCAAAATGCCTCACAAAAACCTTAATAAAAAGTGATAAACGCTTCAATGCACCCCATAATGGTACTGATAAAAACGTCAACTCATCTTGCAAAAAACAAGCCCATAATCCGCTTCGTATGCAGAAAAATGAAAAAATTATGGCTGTCAGAATAGGACAACATAAAACACAATTTTTTTTATAAACCTATTTCTATTGTGTAAAAGTAATAAAACATAAAAAACTATATAACATTTATATCAGTGCAATTGTACCGACCCCCATAGTAAAGTGATCCTGTCATTTATCCTGTACAGCGAACATTGTAAAAATGAAGCCCAAAAAATAATGACGAAACTGCATTTTTTCCTCCCATTTTCATGGCGCAGTGCTAAAAAACAACTATGGAACACCTGTGCGTCCAAAATTCCCAGTACACCAACATGTAGGGTATTGCCGAACTTGGAAGAGATTGTGTAACAAAATTTGGAGTGCTTTTTTTTCCAGGATTCCTTGTAAAAATTCAACATTTTCAGCTAAAATTGCAGATTGTTGGAAAAAAAAAATTTCATTTTCAAGGCCTCACGCTAAAAAAATTTGTGAAACACCTGTGGGGTCTATATGCTCACTACACCCCTGGATATATTCCTTAAGGAGTGTAGTTTCCAGTATGGGGTCTTTTTAGGGGTGTTTATTAAGTTTTAGCGCCTTAGGGTGTCCGCAAACCTGAAATGGCGCCTAAATAAAGTCGTAATGAAAATAAGACCGCAGAGTCCAGTAGCTGCTCCTCCCATTCTGGGGCTTGTGGTTGAACCAAATAGCGCATTAGGGCCACATATGGGATATCTCTGAAAACAGCAGAATCTGGGGAATCAATATTAAGTTGCATTTCACTGGTCACATATACTGTGTTCTTGTGAATAATGGATAAAAATTAAAAATCTGCAAAAAAAGTGAAATTTTAAAATTTCACCTCCACTTTGCTGTAAAGGGAATGTATCGCTTCATCAGTTGGGCTGTTCTCTTGAAGCTTGATCCTCTCATTTCCTAAAATTCAGTGGCATTTCTTCCCCTCCCAGCTGGTCATTTCTTAACTTAATAGGGATGAAATCATCCCCCATTCACTGTTCATGCTGGCTATTTTGTGTCCCCCCCCCCTCCACATGTCAATGTCCTCTCACTATGCAGTCTTATTTTTTGTAAGAGCTGTTGACATAAATGCATTCAGTCTAAACAGTCTTCAGCACTGATCTCTCACAACTGGAGGGTTGCTACCATTGAATCCAGCACAGATCCGTCTCCCTTCATGTTTACAACACCAACAGCAGGGGGCATTAGGCACTGTGGCACAATAATGCTGTTTTCTGATTATAGAGACAGCTGCAGTGTCAATGAGGAGCACTTAGCTGTATAGAGTGAAAACATTTTCGGTCCCTTACACGCAGGAGCATTAAGGCACCGGACACAATTCTCCTGTTTTTGATTATAGCGACAGCTGCAGTGTCAATGAGGAGGCAGCTAACTGTATAGAGTGAATTTGTTCACGGCCCCTAATTCTGAGTGAGAGGCAGGAATGCAAGCTCAGTGAATACTGCGACCTGGGGCTGAACAGAATGTTAATTATTAGAGCCCTCAGCTAATGAAATGCAAGGAGGAGGGATCCGACCAGCACTGGAGAAGTTTGTTTACAGAAAAAGAAAATAAGGAATACTGTGAGAACAAGACAGCTTTACTAATGTCATCCAATTGAAAAGTTGCTTGTTTTCACGGTCCCCTTATTCTGAAGGCCATTTAATGCAATGATACAACCCCTTTAATTCCTATGAAACACCTAATGGGTTAATAAACTTCCTAAATGCTGTTTTGAATACTCTAAGGGGTGTAGTTTTTTATATGAAGTCATTTATGTGGGTATCTAACATACAGGGCAATCAAAATAACATTAGAACTGGACTGGTCTCTAAAAAAAATTATATTGAAAATTTTCTTGAAAATTTTAAAATTACTACTAAATTTCTAAGCCCTTTAATGTAGTAAAAAAAAACGTTTTAAAAAAAATTATGCCAACCTACAGTAGACATATGGTAGATGCTAGTTATAAGCTATTTTGAGTTGAATAACTATCTGTCTTACACGCAGAAATTTTTGAAGTTTGAAAATGGTAAATTTTTAAAATTTTTCATGATACTTTGATATTTTTCACAAATAAACATGAACTTTTTGGACTAAAATTTCTTACTATCTTAAAGCACTGTAACTTGTTTCCATAAAAAATTAAAACTTTAATAAGTCTGAATCTTGTATGCTCTAAAATCCACTGCCTTGATCAAAGTGTTTTAACCCTGTGACTGCTGGAGAGTGTGGTGTTGTAGTGAAGATGCTGGTCACCTGGAATAGGTCCACTCTTGGATACTGACTTTCTGAATCAGACTATTTTATTCCATGCTTCCTCAATAGCTCCCTGTCGAGCATATCCTGCCTTCTAAGTCAGCTTTTCCTCCCTTAATACATCATTGTTGCTAGGCAGACAAAGCAAAATGAGTGAACAGCAAAGATATTGTTATTGTGACGCTTCGGCCACAAGCCTTTATCAAGAGACATCTGTGGTCGTATGTCAAACAAAGAAGAGGGGAGTGTACACAGGAAGGTTAGATGGCTCCATGCTCTGTAGTAGTACAGCTATATAGTGGTAATCCATGGAGGCAAGGAGGATAATAGGCTGTAATGTAGAAGTGTGGGGATAACTGGAGCATGCGTCCAGTGTGGAAGAGAGAGCTATATTTGGCATTTTATACGAACACTATCAGACACAATATTGTATGAATAAATGTGCCCCATGTTTTTGCAAGTGTTTCTAACATCACATTGTGTGTACTTTTACTATCTAAGATAAAAATATATACATGGCTTTAAGAGGAAAGGAAGATGAGACACCAGTATAGGAAAAGGTTTTTTACTGTAAGGCTAGTTCTACACAGCATAGGACAAAAAACTCATCGAAAACTAAAACCTAAAAACTGCTTTCAACATCGTTTTTTGTCCAAACTAGCTGTGTTTCCGATGAGTTTTTTGGGTGGTTTTTAGTTTTTTGCTACTTCTTTGGTATGTTTTTTGGACTGTTTTTGGCAACATGTTACAAAAAACGACCAGCAGCAAAAATGAGTAGAAGAAAAACATTCTGTGGAGACCACAGAATGTTTTTACTATTAAAGGCTATGGAATCTGTTTTCAGTCTTTTTTTCAGCGGCTTTAGAAAACAAAAAACGCTGAAAAAAAAAATGAAAATGTGTGCAATGGAGACATAGCCTTAGGGTAGGCAAACTATCGAATGCCTTACCCCCATAATTAGTAATGTCAGCATATAAAAATGGTAGGATGCTATAATATAGCAAATTATATTGAGGGTCATAACTAGAGATGAGCGAATTTCTCAAAAATTCGGTTCGCCAAGTTCGCAGAATTTTCCGACAAAATCAGTGTCGTTCCAAATTGCGTTAAAAAAAGCTATTTCCTGGCTGCAGAGAGCCTGTAGGGTGCTGTAGAACGTTGTGCCATGCTTAAATATGCAGAGTGAGCTTGGTTTGGTCTTCATACAATGCTGTGTTTAAGTATGACACGCACATGACTGTCGCCGCTCTTAGAATCGCTTCACTCTAAAATTCCCTGGGCACTTACGGGGGCAAAACTGACCAAAAAACTGAAGCGGGAATGCAGCCTGATAAAGTCATGGCAACGCCAGCTGGAAAAAAACAAGCTGAGGGCTAAGATCCTACCATAGCATCAGAGAACACAGTAGTAGGTTACCAGAGCTGCCACAGATCGCAGCACAGTAAGGGGACGTCACAGCAGGGGTCACTCCATGAGGCCAGAGCTTTAAACTGTCACAAAATATGACAGAACCTGTTCTGTTAAACGCTGATACATGTAGAGACCCCACCGAATGAGTAGAGAGGGTGTCGACAGTAATTTTGAGTTGACGTCTCTGATCGTTTTGCCCTTCCTTTCATCCGTCAGTGTCTGCTTTCAATCGGTCAATAATCCAGCAGTATTGCTAAGGCCAAAAACAAACAGGAGTTGATCCAAAACAGAGATGACCAGTAAATGGGATATTTGCATGTCTTCTGTGTTCTGTATCCACTCCTGCTTTTGGCTAGACAATCCTGATCCTTCCCATTCCTTCTGACGGGTGAAAAGAAGGGGAAAACTAAACATAGTGGCAACGTCATAGAGTGGTGAGGGTGGAAACAGCATTAGGAAACCACAGGGTGTTCCAGTGAGACAGCGGTCACTTGGCAGCAGCATGAGTAGGCCACAGAGTGGCACAATGACAAATTCTAGAGGTGGCAAAAAAAGGAGTAGGCCACAGAGTGGAACAATGACAGAGTGTGGAGGGCATGGCAGCAGCAAGAGCAGCAGCATGAGGTCAGACAGTGGCACAATGACAGAGTGTGGAGGGCACGGCAGCAGCCACAGCAGCCAGCAAGCAGCATCATGGACACGTAGGAGTGCACACCCAATTGATCGACATGACATGCGGTGTGGAGGTCACGGGATGAGCCACAGCAGCAGCATGAGGTCAGACAGTGTCACAATGACATTCTGGAGGTGGCAAAAACAATAGTAGGCCACAGAGTTGCACAATGACAGAGTGTGGAGGTCATGGCAGGAGCAACAGCAGCAGCATGAGGTCAGACAGTGGCACAATGACATTCTGGAGGTAGCAAAACAGCAGTACGCCACAGATTGGCACAATGAAAGAGAGTGGAGGTCAAGGCAGGAGCAACAGCAGCAGCATGAGGTCAGACAGTGGCACAATGACAGAGTGTTTAGGTCACGGCAGCAGCCACAGCAGCAACATGAGGTCAGAGAGTAGCACAATGACACAGTGTGGAGGTCACGGCATCAACAGCAGCAGCAGCATGAGGTCAGACAGTGGCACAATGACAGAGTGTGGAGGTCACGGCAGCAGCCACAGCAGAAGCATGAGGTCAGAGAGTGGAACAATGACACAGTGTGGAGGTCAGGGCATCAACAGCTGCAGCAGCATGAGGTCAGACAGTGGCACAATGACATTCTGGAGGTGGCAAAAACAGGAGTAGGCCACAGAGTGGCACAACGACAGAGTGTGGAGGTCATGGCAGGAGCAACAGCAGCAGCATGAGGTCAGACAGTGGCACAATGACAGAGTGGGCAGGTCATGGCAGTAGCCACAGCATCAGCATAAGGTCAGACAGTGGCAGAATGACAGAGTGTGTAGGTCACGGCAGCAGCAACAGCAGCAGCATGAGGTCAGACAGTGGCACAATGACAAATTTTAGAGGTGGCAAAAACAGGAGTAGGCCACAGAGTGGCACAATGACAGGAGTGGTTGTGACGGCAGGAGCAACAGCATGAGGTCAGAGAGTGGAACAATGACACAGTGTGGAGGACACGGCAGCAACAACAACAGCAGCAGCAGCATGAGGTCAGAGAGTGGAACAATGACACAGTGTGGAGGTGGGTGGCAATACCAGTCCCTGGAAAAGATGGAGGTAGGCAGATGGAGAAACTGTCAGCAGATGTGTGGCATCAGGCGGGTGGCGGCATCAGAATAGTGGCTAAGGCAGGTAATTTGAACCCAGACTCACTTCTCAAAGTTTTGGGGAGGCGTCATGGCTGATGTAATCTGACGTCTAAGGCATTGGTGTGTGGAAATCCTGGCCGATCCACGCCTGATTCATCTTGACAAAGGTCAGTCGTTCCACATTTCCGGTGGACAAGCGGGTTTTCCTTGGTGTAACGATGGCCCCGCCGCATGAACACCGCTCTGATGCCACACTACTGGCCAGGCAGGACAACTTCTCCACTGCAAACTCGGCAAGTTGCGGCCACACATCCAGTGTGGCTGCCCAGTAGTCCAGTGGATTTTCTAACTGGGGTGGCAGAGTGCTGTCCAACTAGGCCACAACCTGTTGGTTCAGGGTCTGCTCCAGTTCCTGCTGCTGCTGGCGAGTGCCCTCCTCACTAGGCGGGTGAAGAAAGCTGCTCATCAGCGACTCCAGACTTAGGATGCTGCTGATGGAGCTGGTACTGCTCCTACCCCCATCCCCCACCTTCCCACAGCAGCCACGGCAGTGGTAAGTGAGCGCTTAGGAACCCCCCCGGCCAGACCTGTCAGAGGAGGGACGATGCCACACATAGGCAGCGGCCAAATGACTACGGAGGATTTCTCTATAGTATTTGAGTTTGTCCTCCTTCTCGACATCTGGGAAAAAGGCTCCCATTTTGGACCAGTAGCGAGGGTCCAATAGGGTGGAGAGCCAGAAGTCATCCATCTGCAGGATGGTGACTATTTGGATGTCACTAGCCAGGCAAATCAGCATGCTGCGGGCCATCTGCACAAGTGACTCCGAGGGACTCCCTGCCTCCATCTCCACTGTATACTGCCATGGTGCTTGCAGGTCATCTGCCTCGTCTTCCTCATCTCCATCTACCTTCTCCAGCTGCTCCTGCTCCTCCTCTCCTGTCACCTGGGTAGAAAAACCACTTATTTCACCAGACAATACTTGTGCTCCAATGTCCTCCTCCTCCTCCAGTTCAGTCCCCACCGGACTCATGTGGCCGCGAGATCTACTCACCACGTCTCCAGTCCCCTGCCCAGATGGATTTTTCAGCATCTGTTCCAGTACATGATGCAGTGGAATTTCGTTTTTCATCCCGTAGTACTGGCGAATGACTAATATCGTGGCCTCCTCAATTGGCCTCAGCAAACGGCAGGTGTCACACATGAGCTACCACTGGCTGACATCAAAGTTACACAGGGGAGTACTCCTGTCTGCCTGGATCATCAAAACATCTTTAATGGCCTTTCTCTGTTCATACAGTCAGTCCAACATGTGCAGGCTGGAATTCCAATGGGTGGAAACATCGCATATCAGCGTGTTTTGGGGGAGGCCGTTCTGCCGCTGCAACTCGAAAAGGGTGTTCCTGGCTTTGTAGAAATGGTTGAAGTGCATGCACAGTTCCCTGGCCATTTTCAGAATCTTCTGAAGATCGGTGGAAGACTTCAAGAACCTTTTCACAACCAGATTGAACACGTGCGCCATGCAGGGCGCATGGACCATTCCTACTCGGTGCAGCGTGGACACCATGTTCCTCCCATTGTCTGTCAACATGGTTCCGATTTGCAGTTGGTGCGGAGAAAGCCACAAATCGATTTCTTGCTGCATGACGAGGAGCAGTCCCTCCCCTGTGTGACTTTGTTCGCCGAGGCAAGCCAGGTGTAGAACTGGGTGACACCGCTGTGCCCTACACATGTGGTATGATGGAGCAGTACTTGTGGAGGCTGAAATGGTGGTGGTGGAGGAGGAAGAGGCGAACATTGGCATAGGAGCAGCAGTTTGACAACGTGGAGGAGAAAGTGGCATCTCTTTGTCCAAGTTGTTGGTGTAGCTGGGCAGGAAGCACATTCACCCAGTGGGCCATAAAGGACATGTACTGGCCCTGACCATAGTTACAGCTCCACACGTCCGCGCTGCCGTGCACCTTGGAACAAACCGATAAATTCAAGGACTGGACCACCTTCTGTTCTACATATTTGTGAAGGGCTGGTACTGCCTTTTTGGAAAAGAAATTACGGCTTGGAACTCTCCACCTCGGCTCGGCACAGGCCATTAATTCTCTGAACGGTGCAGAGTCCACCATTTGGAAAGGGAGGGACTGCAGTACCAACAACTTGGACAAGAGCACAGTCAGCTTCTGCACCTTAGGATGGTTGGATGCATACTGTTGTCTCTTTGCAATCTCCTTGTTGAACGACTGCTGGCGCCACGAGTAGTGAGGAGCAGGAGCGTCTGGACCGGGAGATGATGGCAAAGAGAAACAGCTCCCTTCTGCAGAGGTGGTGGAGCCTTGACTGGCTGCAATGGCATGCATGCCACTGGGCGCTGCTGCTGCTGCGGCGGCAGGATGGACCACCACATCTGAGCCACGTTTCTCCCAGGCCACCGGATGGTGACACTACATGTGTTGACGCAGGGCCTTTGTGCCAACTTTTAGTTTCCCGGGGCCCCCACGCTTAATTTTTTCCCCCAAAAGATTCTACATTTACCCTTTATTCGGCCCTCTGGTGCCCTTAGCAAAGAAACTGCCACACCGGGAGTAGCTGTTTTTAAACCAAACCAAACCTCCGAAACTGGGGAAACTACTGCCGTTTGTGCCTCCCTGAGCCCCGGGTGCCGCACTTTTTTGGACCGCGAAGGGGGTTTTCAACCCCTTTTGGCCGCTTGGCCCCCGATCCGCACTGCTGCTCCCCTGCAAACTCACGCTACCCCACCCCTTGCTGGCTGCGCCGCTCCCTGGGCAAAAAGCAAAACGCTTTTCTTCCCCCCCCGAGGGATGATGAAGCCCTTGTTTTTCCCCGTTTTCCCAATTTTGCGGTCAGCTACATCATCATCGATTATTGTTTGAATCTTCACTGCTGCCCTCCTAAGGGGTCTTGGTATGCAGACTGATCCCCACAACAAACCCCCCCTCCACTCTCCACATCTATACTTGCCCGCCTACTGCAAGAACGGGGGATTTTTGGCCCCATTTTTTCGCTCCCAAAGGGCTGCTGACTGCCTCCTAAAAATTGTTCATCGTCCTGTATAGTGGCGCTGAGCCCAACCACATATAATCTCCTGGGGAAACCCGGGATGGGACAGAAGCGGGTTGGGGATCCGGCTTGCCAAAAAGGTTGTGTTGACTTTTCCCACCGACCTTCCCTGGGGTGTCAGTTGTCATTGGAGGAAGTGATGACCTATCAACCAATCAAAAACCCTTTGGGGTTCGGGGGTAAACACAGGGCCCGCTAATGACCCCGGCATTTTGGGGCCTCACGGTGACCCCTGCTGCCGCCCCCTTACTGTGCTGCGACCTGTCCCGCTCCAGGAATGTTTGTGCCAGCTAATCGCATGTGAAGACTGCCCCCCCGTCTGATATACTTTTTTTTTTTTTTTAATAGTTAAAACCTGTTTAATAAAGATATCTGTATATGAAAATAACACCCTGTATTTGACTCCAAATGAACTCCTAAAAACTTGGGTAACCCTTGGATATAAATTGGCCCCACAAATGGCAGGAAAAATTTATTTGTCGTGCCATTTAAAACACTGTGATTTTACAAATATAAAAGCAAAAAACAGTTAATTAACCCTGATATGAATTATGCACGGCAAAATTTTCTTCTTTAGCTTTTTAAAAACCCCATTTCTTTTAGACTAAAAACAGTGGGAAAAAAGTTTAAATTAACCCCTTGGATCTAAATTGCGCAAAAGAAAGGGCTCCAAAAAAAGCTATTGGCGTGTTAAAACGACATTTTTTTTACTGATTTACAACACAGAAAAACCTTTAAAATTAAACCCCTTCGGAAAAAAATTTTTATGCTACAAGCAAAATTTTTTCTTTGGTTTTGAAAACGCTTTTTTCTTTTACTGACTACAACAGCAAAAAAAATGCTTTAATTAACCCTTGGATCAAAAATTGCGAAAAAAGAATGAGATGCCAAAAATTTACAGTAGTGGCGTGTTAAAACGACGTGTTTTTACTGACTACAACGCAAAAAACACTTAATTAACCTTCAATAAAATTTATGCTGAGGCAAAATTTCTTCTTTTGCGTGTAAAAAAAACTTTTTTTCGGACTACAATAGTACAAAGCTTTAAATAGCCCTTGGATATAAATGCACAAAAAAAAATGAGCAGCCCAAAAAAAAACGGATGTGGTTGTAAAAAACGCTGTTTCTTTAACTGAATACAACAGCAACAACAGGCTTAGATAACCCTTGGATTTTCAAGTTGCTCCAGAACTGAGCAAATAGCATTAAAATGTATATGCAGCTGAATTGGACGCACACTGGACTTCAATTCCAATAACCCACAAAATTAAAATTAGAACATAAGAGAAGCAGTCTCTGAGAAAAGCTGTGACACCCCCCCAAAAAATTCGCTGTATAAAAGTTCTTTCTTTTGTGTGAGATCTCAGCTGCAGGAGCTGCAGCAGCTACAACACAGAGAGAGGAATTTGAACTGCCAGCGTCGCTTCCGGACTTATATAGTGCGGTGACGTCACAGAATCCCGGTCTCTGATTGGCTTTATCTCTGCACATGACATTTAGGTTACTCCTTTCTTCCTCCCAGACTTCTTTGCCCCATGTAACGCCATGTGGTTGCAGCCATTTTATCAATTAAAAAGAGACTTCGTTCCCGCGAATCACCCCAAACTTCGACTTCGTTCAGAATCGAAGTTTTCCTGAAATTCTAAACGAATTCCACTTCGTTAGAATCGATTCTCCCATCTCTAGACATAAGTAATCTAGCAATTTGTTTTGCACATATTGTGAAAAAATTAAACTTGTTGTACCTATGTCTTTTTCAACCAAATAAACTATGCAACAATTATGAGCATTTTACAAAAAGCTGCAGTTGGTTTGATACATATGACATTTTACATGCACATGTCTTTCCCCGTGGTCTTAAATGTTTCATCAAAGCTCATTTTTAACTATATTTGTGATTGTAAAAATAAAACACCTTGTGATACCTTAGCTTGAAAGTGCTGGACCATCTTTGTTTTATCCTTGATTTCTAGACTATCGTTATGAGAGTGCAAGCAGCAACCTGATAAAGTCCTAGGATGGGGTTCATTACTTGAAAAAAAAATACATTGTTATTGAACGGATTACACTGAAAAGCACTGTCCGGGAGAATTCTTTGGTGTTGTTGATTTAATTTGGAGGATTGAAACATCTTCTTTGTCTCTCCTTGTGACACATTTACTTTTGGACTGAAAAAAGATTTTTTTTTGTTTCAATGTTTCATTACAAGAGTGCTGTCTTCTCTTCTTGGTTATTAAAACCTCACAAACTTGAAAGTAAATATACAAAGTCTTCTACTGCGACTACAATAACTAAAATTAGGGCATGTCCACACCGCGCACGTGTTTTTCGGGAACGTTTTTTTCAGACGGATTCTTGCGGTTCGCAGACCGTCTGAAAAACATTGTAGAGTCGATAAATGAGGTACAATGGGTCCTCTTACACCAACCCGTGCAGCAGTCCCCCACTGCACGGGGTTTTTCCGGCCCGTGGTTTTTTTTATTCTACCGTCTGAGCTGGGCCGCCCCGACCAGAATACATCCTATTTGCACATTCTTCATCTGGTTCATTCGGACGGAATATAGAACATGCTGTCAATGGGAAGGGAGAGGGATTTTCATTCCGCTCCATACGCGCGGGAGAAAAAGCCGCCCCGCCCTGCAGTCCGGTGGGGATTCTATCCGCAAAACATCAGGATCAAATGCTTCAGTCGGATAAACCGACCGTATTGTCCCTTGTGCCAGTGTGGGACGCACTCTTAGAGAATGTGTTTATCAAAGTCAAAAGAACATGTATTTGCCAAAGTATTTCTATTGCGTATTCGTAATGACATTATACAGGTCGTGTTTTACTGTGTGGATGTTCTTCTTTCTTTCAGGCTGACCGCAGCACTACCAAAAACAAGTTGTGGTAGCTGGACAAAAAAGAGAACTGTACATTATAAGATAGGCAAGACATAAGCAATGCTGTGCAGGAAAAATTGTGAAGGAATTTGTAAAGCCCTACATGCCCTTTATTCTGAGGTTCCATGATGAGCCTAGCGGGTAAACCCCCAATAATTAGGTAAGGATGACATATCCTAGTGATGTGCCACCATTTCTAATTGTAGGAAAACCCTTTTGAAGATAGTGCCAAACGTTTTACCGGGAGTATATCAGAGTGTGAGTGAGACTGTAGTAAAGACAGACATTTGACTACACTGCAACCGCATTCTAACTAGTGTTGAACGCGATTAACGCTGTACCATACACATCGCCTCACAATGGTCGATAGTCCCATCATCGACAAGATCTAAGTCAAAAATGATCAGCGTGGAGTTCAGTCCGAATGTATGAGCGACAGACGACCATATAAAGACTATGGGAGAAGCAACAACACTTTCAATTCTTACACCCAACAGGGCTGGAGAAGGCTGGAATTAACATCCACACAGTCAAATGGATACGTGCTACATCTTAGGCAACACACTTAGGTTATAAAAGCCACAGAAAAACAAACACACCACATACCACTATCCTCTGTCTATGTACAACAGCATGAACCCTTAAACCTGCATCACCCACAAATTAAAGAAGTGCCATAAGGCAGTATGATTTTGAACCATCATCTTAGCTTGAAAACTGGACATTGATATCCCTGTTCCTGGAACGCAGGCATGAGCCCCAAACCACTGCATGACCCCCATGATATAAAATGCCGGAAAAATGAGTCATTTCAACCACCATTTTAGCTTAACTGGACATTTGACTATATCTGTCCTGTAACCGCAGAATGACCATTAAACCCTGTCTGACCAACAGAGTCAAAAAGTGTCGGGAAAAGGAGTCTTTCAACCACATTTTAGATTTTCACTGACGATGACATAACCTGTCCTGGGCCACACATGAGCCCCAAACCTGATGACCCCAGATTAAAAAGTGCCGAAAAAGGAGTCCTTTCAACCACCATTTTAGTTTGAACTGGACATTGGACTATATCTGTCCTGTACCGGCAGAATGACCATTTAAACCTGTCTGACCCATCAGATTCAAAAGTGCCGGTAAAGGAGTCTTTCAACCACCATTGTAGTTTCACTGGAACATTTGACTATAACCTTCCTGCCACACAGCATTAAGCCCCAAACCTGATGACCCCAGATTAAAAAGTGCCGAAAAGGATTCTTTCAACCACCATTTATTAGTTGAACTGGACATTGACTATATCTTTCCTTACCTGCAAATGACCACTAAACCAGTCTGGACCCACAGATTCAAAAGTGCCCGGGAAAAGGATTCATTTCAAACCACCATTTTTAGTTGTTACTGGACATTGACTATACCTGTCCTGGGCCACACAGCATGAGCCCCAAACCTTGCATGACCCCTAGATTAAAAAAAGTGCCGGAAAAAAGGATCCCTTTCAACCGACCATTTATTAGTTGAACTGGACATTGACTATATCTGTCCAGTACGCAGAATGACCATTAAACTATCTGACCACAGATTCCAAAGTGCCGGAAAAGGAGTCCTTTCAACCACCAATTTAGTTTCTCTGGTCATATACTTTCCCTGTCCTGGGTAGCGCTTTGCCCTCCGTATATTGCGGACCAATTGAGCCACTTCACTGGAAAATACTGGGTGGTTAACAGTCTCTTGTTTCCACCAGGACTGCCCTTTTTCCTTGCAATATCTTTTTTCTTATTTTACTCAACGTGCTGGAGGAAATGTCTCTGTACTTGTTTCTCTGTCCGTGCTCTATACTCCATGTTCCTCTGAATAACCTACATCGTGGTCAAAGATTTTCCTTACCTCCCTGTACAATTCAAGGATTTTTTAACAGCTATTTTGTACATGCTAGTTTTTTAGTAGTTTAATCTATAAAACACATTTTTTAAAAATAGGATGGAATCCCACCGTCTTGTTTCTCGTTTTTTTAATTGTATTAAACGGGATTTTCTCAATACAGGGATAGATAGCTATGTTTAAAGATCTTGCAAAAACAAGTCTTTTTATGCAATATGTATCATTAACAGTATCCTACCTATACCTGTTTCTGAACAGCACCATCCCACCCTTGAGCCACTCTCTGACAATTGTGGAAGAAACAAATGTCTGTTAGAAACAACATTTTTTTTATTTAATTAAGGACGCTGTAGTATAGCTCAATTTCACGCCGAAAGCAAAATGCCCCCAAAAATTCAAAGCATGACCCTTTAGCCACTTTGGACAATTGTGAATAACAAATGTCTGTTAGGAAACCACATTTTATTATATAATAGGACCTGTATTAAGCTGCATTTCAAAGCAAAATTGCGCCCCAAAAATTCAAAGCATGACCCCTTGACCACTTTGGACAATTGTGAAGAACAAATGGTCCTGTTAGAAACAAACATTTTTTTTTATAAAGGACCTGTGATATAGCTGCATTCAAAGCAAAATGGCCCCCAAAAATTCAAAGCATGACCCTGTGAGTCCACTTTGGGACAATTGTGAAGAACAAATGTCTGTTAGAAACAACATTGTATTTTATATAGGACCTGTAGATTGCTGCACTTCAAAGCAGCATGACCCAAAAAATTTATAAAATGACTTCACATCCACTGTATAAATAGTTGTGAGGGATGAAATGCCACTTAGAAGCCACTTTTCTGTCCAAAGGACCTGATTATTGCTTGTATCTCACAGCTACCATGACCCCAAAAAATAATAAATATGACTTCAGCCATTATTAAAAATTGTGAGGGAGAAATGCCCACTTAAAAGCCACATTTCTGTTCCAACAATGACCATGATAATTGCTGTATCTCCAGCTACATGACCCCTAAAAAATTATAAAATATGACTTCTCAGCCACTGTTAAAAATTGTGAGGGAGAAATGCCACTTAAAAGCCTACATTTCTGTTCCAAATGACCATAATTATAGCCTGTATCTCACAGCAACATGACCTCAAAACCATTGACAATGCGAAAACTTCTAAAGATAAAGTGATAAATGGAATACAGTGTTGTCCATGAAACCTTGCTGTCTTTTTACAGTCTCCTCACAGCAAAACACAGCAAAATGAACTGTTAGAAAAGAGAATAAAATTGCAGTAAGAAATGATCATTTAAAAAACATTTTTCAAGAGGACATTCATTGTGAAGAGGAATGTTAAGTAGACCGGCAACTATCGGTGACCTCGGCAAATTGGGGCCACAAACATCATCAGATAATCTAAGCCTGGATTTCATCTTTTTGAAAAAAATGAAAGTCAAACGATCTCACATTATCTGTGGAAAGATCCGGATGCGTTTGTCTGGTAATGACTTCTCCCAGCTGTGCTGAGGTCCGCTCAAGAATGAAACGCTGGCTGCTGGTCAGGATAACACCTCTATGGCTTGACGAGCCACTCGGGCCATGCTCCATTTGGATCCCCAGCAAGTCTATTGGGTCCGGACACATACAAAAACCTCGGTGTTGAGACCAGATAATCATTGCACCCATGATCCTTAAAGCTGGAACTCTGTGTGTTGGATGTGTGCCTCTGCAATGCATGCGTTGTAAGGTGGTAACAAAGATTGCAAGGTCACCCAATTAGGCTTCTGCCACCGTTGCCTGCTGCTGCTGCTTGCTGCCGCGTAACGCTACTTGGCACTGCTACTGCTGTCACGTCGCTGACGTTTTCCCAACACACAACCAACAAGAAACAAACTACCACCAACAACACAAAAACAAACAATAAAAACACAATAAAGCACAATTCCATACAAACACAAAAAACACAAAAACAAAACAACAAAACCATCCAAAAACACACAAAAACAGACAAAAAACAACAACCAATAACACAAACACACCACCACCTATACAACCCAAAGCAAGAGCAAACAAAAAACAAAAACACCCAACCCACCACCACAAACAACAACAAAAATAACTACAAAAACCACAACAAAACAGACCAACACCAAACAATAAACAAAACCAAAACACACAAAACATAATAAAACAAAACAAAACAGCGACAAAACACGCACCAACACAGCAAACAACAACAAAAAAACCAAACCACACAAACACACCAACCAAAACCAAAACCCACACCAAACAAAAAAAAAAAACCACATCACACACAAAAAACACACAAACAAAAAAGCCAACACCACACCAACAAAAAACACACAACAAAAATACAAACACCAAAAACAAAAAAACAACCAACAAAAACAAAAAAACACAAAATAAAGCCAAAACACACAAAAACAACACAAACAAACACAAAAATAAACACAAAAACCCACCATCCACACCACACCAAACAAACCAAACCACAAAAAAAACCAATACACAAACACCACAAACACACCCACCAAAAACAAACAACAAACAACACACACAAACAAACAAAAAACAACCAAAAATCCAAACAAACAAAAACAACACAAAAAAACAACAAAACAAACAAACACAACACACACACAAACAAAACAAAAAAAAGATACCAAAAAATAAACAAACCCAACACCACAAACAAACAAAAACAAAAAAACATACAACAAAACCAACAACACAACAAAACATAACCAAACAAACAACAAACAGAATAAACACCAGAACAACAACCACAACAACCAAACAAAACAAAAACCAACAAAAAACAACAAACAAAACCAACACAAACAAAAAAAAAACACAAAAAACACACAAAAACACAAAAACAACAACAAAAACACCACACACAAAACAAACACCAAACCACCACAAACAAACACAAAAAAAAAACAAATAACAACACCAAACACACAACCACACACAAAAAAAAAAAAACACACACAAAAACAAACACAAAAAAAAAACAAAACCAAAAAACAACACCACACAAAAAAAAAACAACAACAAAACCAAAAACACCAACACACAACAACAAAAACACACAAACAACCACACAAACACCTACAAAACAACAAAACAAAAACAAAACAACAACCCAAAAAAACAAAAAAAAAAAACAAAACAAACAACACCACACAAAAAAAAAAAACAACAAAAAAAAAACAAAAAACACAACAACTCAAACACAAAACAAAAAAAAACAATGCAATAATCAAAAAAACCAAAAAACAAAAAACCACAACAGAAAAAACAACAAACCAACCACAAATCCAACACATATCACCAAAAAAACACACACCAATAAACAAACACATACAGCCAAAACAATAAAAAAACACAAAACACAAAACAAAAACAACACACAAAAACAAACAAAACACACACCCACACACAACAAAAAAAACAAACAAACCACCACACACACCAAACACACAAAAACATAAAAAAAAGCCAAACCCCAAAAAAAAAAACACAACCACCAACACAAACAACAACCACCACAACCACAAAAAACACACAACCAACAAAAACAATTTCCAAGCCAAACACAAACAACACAAACACCAAACAAACAAAAAAAGAACAACAAACAAAAAAACCAAAAAATATCAAAACCACAATCCAACAAACAACAACAACCAAAAAAGAGCCAAACACAAACCACACAACAACAAAAACACAAACCAAAAAACAAAACAAAAAAACAAAAAAAACAAAAAAAAAACCACACACACAAAAAAAAACAAACAACCAAAAACACACAAACAAAAAACAACACCACAACAAAACAAACCCACAAAACAAAACAGCATACCAAAATAATCCAACACCAACAAACCAGAAAACAAAAACAACAAAAACAACAAACATAACCAAAAAACACCAACAACACCAAAAAACAAAAAAACAAAAAAAAACAACAAAACAAAAAAACAAAAAAAAACAAAACAAAGAAACACAACAAACCAACAAAAAACCAGAAACAAAAAAAAAAACAAACACCCAAAACAAGAAACCACAACCAAAAAAAACACAAAACACAAATCCAAAAAAACAAAAAAAAACACAATACAAAAAAAGAACACCAACGCACAACAAAAACACAACAAAAAAAAACCAAAACAAAAAACCCAAACCAAAACACAACAACAAAACCACAAAAACACACAAAAACAAAAACAACAAATACAAAACCACACCACAAACAACAAAACAACAAAACAACAACAACAAAAAAAAACACAACAAAGCAAAAACCACACCAGAACTAAAAACAGCAAACAAAAAAAACAAAACAAAAAACAAACCCAAAACAAAAACCAAAAAACAAAACATAACCAACCTAAACAAACACACAAAAAATCAACCAACAAAGAACATAAACAACAAATAAACAACACAAAAACACAGAAACACAGAACCAGAACCAAAACAACCACCATACAACAACCAAAAAACCAAACAACAACAACCAACCAGGACCAAAAAACCAAAACACTCCAAAAAAACAAAAAAAACAACACAACAACCAAAATAAAAAGCCCATCCAAAAACAACCAACAACAAACAGACAAAAACCAGAACACCAACGAAAAACCCAACAAACATACAAACAAAAAACAACAAAAAAAAAAACAACCAAAAAACAAAAAACACCAAAACAACACAAAAACAAAACACAAACCAAACACACAAACACAAAAAAAAAACACACACCAAACAACAAAAAATTCCAAAACAAGAACCACACAAAAACACAAAACAAAAAAAAACAACGACAAACAACCAAAACAATCCTACAAACATAACACAAAACCCACGAACACACAACAAACAACATACCACAACCCACAAACACACAACAACAAAAACTACATAACCACCAAAAAAAACAAATAACAAAAAAAAAAAAAAAAACCACAAACAAAACACAACACAAACAAAACAAAACACAAAAAAAATCAACCAACAAAACAACACGATCTCCACCAAAATAAAAACACAAACAAACAACAAACAAATAAAACAAAAAATAACAACACACAAAAAAACCACAAACCACCAACAAAACAACCAACCAAAACAAAAACATCAACACCAAAAAAAAAAAAAACAAACAACAAAAAACAAAAACAACCAAACACAAACATGAAACCAAAAATAAACAAACCGGTTACATTTGAGGGGAACGTGAACAGACGCAACAGAGATTGTCTCCAGTTGATTCAATCAGCAAAGTCTCCATTTACTGCCATTTTACTCTCCTATTTGGTGGGTGGTAAGGAAAGTGCTGGGTTTTGGTTTTTGAGTGGGATCCAGGAGGAGTGTTGCCACCCAAAATGTTGTCATTTTGATGGCCTTCAATGCGAGGATCATGTTGGAGGAAAAGGAGCACCAAGCACTCCATGTGAGAAATGTGATGCCTGATTTCCAAGCCACTTGGGTCGATGGGCACTAGCAAACTTATCTTCCTCATCTTTCCTCCTCCACCTCAAAATTCGCCGCCAACCTCTCTCCAAGGCATGGACTCGGTAAAAGTCGGTGTCTAGGAATACCTTCCTCCTTCCTCCTCCTCCTCCTCCGCCTCCACAGCCATCCGGCACAGCTTCAACACAGCCCTGACTTGTCCTTAGATATGCACCCTGATAGCTGATGCGCCACCTTGCACTAGCTCTGGACCCCGAACCACTGCCTAATGAAAGACCGATGAAATTGTGAAACTGTCGGGCCTTGTGTATTTGATGGAGAGATAGGCTCGTGACCGCATCTTGTCCTGTCCTCCTCCTCCGTCCGCTGGCGGGACCTGTTGTTTTCATAGTGTCCAACTATCGTTTCTCAGAACTAAGATCCCACAATGCTCATGTAACAAGGGCATTGTCCGCACTGACCTTTTGGTGGCTTCTCTTCTTCAAACTGGCAAGGATGGTGCAGAGCTCTTTCACCTGCCCTCCACTCTCGTGGCTCAACACCGCCAGTTCCGCACCGCTGCTTGTCAGGCCATGTGTCCCCCCTTTCTTACGCGTAATGGCGTTTGCCTGCTACCACAATCGCTGGAGCATGTGGACTGGTGGAATTCACAGCGTGTTTGCCACGTCAACAATGAACGGTTTTACGGTGAGGGGCCGACGCTGACGCTGCACGCAACTCAGCCATGCTGACGAAGCAGGGTAACGAACGGCGGAAGTGGCGAACTAGACTTCGACGCCATCTTCTCAGCAGGCCAGTCCAGAACCCGGGTAGCTCTTTAGAAATTTCTGACGTCGTGGTTCATGTCATGGGCCATGCAAAGGGATGGGCTCCAGTCTATACCATCTTCGTTAAGTAAGGGCGGCCAGCAGATTTCGCCCGATATCGCACACTCTCACCTTGCCTGGCACACCCAGGTTCTTGGCACCCAGCAAGCGCACGGAAGATCTCGTTGAGGAGAGCCCGTCCACAGCTCCCTGACCCTGTGTGTGACGGTCTCCATAGAAAGATAATTTCAAACAGGCTGGTAATACTCTGGGCACGTGGATCTGCCCACCAGATGAACCTTGGGAAAGAACCCTGACCATCCCTTCGGTTTAGGGAAGAGCGTTGCCGAGCCTGAGAGCCACCGCAAACCCCCAGAGACATCCCCGCCATCTCACCCATTGAGCTGTCACAGAGATATAGCAGCCTTGGCCGTGCTTTACAAGTCCATGTGTCGGTGGTCCATATTGACTTTTCCGCCACAGATGCAGACAACGCGCTTGAAATTTTAGATGACACGTGGCTGGCCAGGTCAGGGATACGGCTTTTTTCTGGCAAAGAAATGCCTGCTCGGCATCTGTATGGGGGCAGGCAAGGGGCCATGACGTGGCGGAAAACCCATCGTGTCCGACCATCGGAAAGCAACATTTCCCAGGCCAAAAAGTCTGGCAATGCCGACATTCAGGCTTTTGGCTTTGGGATGGTGTTGGGTTGAAAGAGTTATTCTTCAGCTCCCCAAACCTGGAAAACAGAAGCTGTGCTGCTAGATGAGGCGCTGTAACGGCGTGCAGGTCATCAAACTGCAGAAGTATAAGGGAAGATTGGTCTCGGTTGGTTCTGGTGGTACTTCGGCGACGGTTGGAGGCTGAAGCTAGGCTGATCCCTGATCATGACCTCTGAAGACATGGGCAGCTGAGGAATCGCTTGGCGGTGGCGGAGGTAGGAGGAGGTGGAGACAAGGTGAGAAAGTGGTTGGAGGCCCAGCGTCAGTCTGGCCTTTTTTGGCCAAGTGTTCCGGACATTTCAACTCATGCATGCATGACCGGCTTCCTTCTCCTCCTCTGATGGCATCAGTAACTGGGCATCAGAGCATAGAAATATCTCGCTCTTTGGCCTCTTGAATCTTTTTAACATGCCTTTCTGACCCCAACCGCAATTTGTCATCAAGAGGTCATCAGAAAATGTATTATCCACATGGGGGTAAACACGATTTGAACATTTGGGCTTGCTTCATGTTGGAACGGATGCTGGTGATGCTGAGTGACGACATTTGTTGGCCGTGACTGGAGGACGAGAGAGGGTAAGACTGCTGGAATGCATGTTGCTATTAACCACAGAAGGACAGATTGTCGACGCTGGTTCATTACTGAGATTCCCACAGGGCCCCTGACCCAGCGATGACAGCCTGACGGACCCTGCAACTGACGATTCCGCTGGCATGCGTGTTAGGTCGCCAGCACGGGAAGGAGCACCTGCCCACGTACCTCTACCTCCATGTCCACCCCCCCCGCTCCTTTGCTCGCTTACACGTTACCAGCCCGAATTTTTCGATCACATGTTCAAGAAATATAAAAATTTGAGAAGAGTATGTGAGAGTTTTAGGAAAGTCTCGTTATTAAAAGACAGGCAAATCAAACAGTTATTCTCAAATCCCTCAAATCAAATAAATTTTCTGGATTCAAATATAACTGCAAAGTAGATCTAACAACAAAGCTGGCCTGCGCCAAAGTGAAAAAACAACGTATCTGAAATGTAATTCGGATAATACAAGGTATTTTTGGCACCTATCAATTCACCTGTGGTGGACTATAAAATTGCTGTATTCAAATTTAACTTGCAAAGTAGATCTATCAACAAATCTGGCCTGCGCCAAAAGTGAAAAAACAACGTATCTGAAATGTATTCGGATAATAAAAGGTAATTTTGGCACCTATCAATTCACCTGTGGTGACTACAAAATTGAAGTACTCAAATTTAACTGCAAAGAATATCTATCAACAAAGCTGTCCTGCGCCAAAGTGAAAAAACACGATCCTGAAATTGTATTCGGAATAAAACAAGGGTAGTTTTAGACACTATCAATTCCCCGGTGGTGCCTATAAAATTGCTGTATTCAATTTAACTCAAAGAGATCCTATCAACAAAGCTGGCCTTCGCCAAAGTGAAAAAAACACTATCTGAAAGTATTCTGAAATACAAGTATTTTTGGCACCTATCAATTCACCTGTGGTGACTAAATAAAAATTGCTGTATTTCAAATTTAATTGCAAGTCTGCCTCAATGAACAAAGCTGTAGTGCGCCAAAGTCAAATCACGTAACAGTTATGTAATTCGTATAAACAAGGCATATTTTAGGCACCCTTTCAATTCACCTGGTGGTGACTATAAAATTGCTGATTCAAATATAAGTGCAAGGATGGGATATATCAACAAAGGTAAATGGGACAAAATTTGAAAATGAACACCTATCTGAAATGTAAACAGATAAATAAAAGTGGAGTTTTTTCACCTAACTAAGAGACCCTGCAGTTACTAGAAAAGATTGTATCCTATAAGTTCAGTCAGGCTGCCCAATATCCAGGAAATATTTTTTTTTTTTTTCAATAGAAAACTGTTAATCATAAAGCTATGCAGTGCAATGTTCTACACTAAGTCTGTGAACTTTATCCAGTGTTCTTTATAGAAGAGCTTGTCTGTGTTCGCCCGCGATTCTTTTTTTTTTTTTTTCCCCCCCCCCCCCCCCCCTCTCTCCACACCGTGACTTTACAGCGTAGATGCACCTTTATAAATCTTCTCTACCTAACTATAAAAAATCCTTCCAATCTCTGATCTAACTAAATTGTAAGGATCAACAGCTAATATTAGAGGATTCTCTGTGAAGAAATATATAATTCGCTGAGCTGTTTGGACACAAAGCAGAGCGCGACACTCCTTCTGCTCTGAGACTCTGAGAGACACTGATGCTTAACAGGAAACGCTGTTCTATTAAAACTAGGTTCATGTTGATTTTTCCAGCCAAAATCGCAACATACACATCCCAGTCATGACGTCCGCACACACATCACACCCTGCTCTATCTGAACACTTTTTTGCTGGCCGTCCCAAATGACAGGAAGCGCCGAAAATGCGCGATCCTTACTAGATGATGCACAGATTTTAACCTAAATTATCACATGATCTAAAAATTTCGATCACATAAAAACTTGGCCCGATTTCAACTTGTCTGATAATAATCGCTCAACACTAATTCTAACATGAGAAAAACAGCAGCACTCAGATGGCACTAAGGATTGATTCACATTTGCATCACATTTTCTATAGGGAATGACTAAACAACAAACACCATGGCAGAAACCCAACAGACCCAATCAAATGTGCACTTAAAACCTCTATTCTGTACATGGAGAAAAGACAGCAGTAATGCAGTTTAAAATGTTCCATAAATTAAATTATTCCATGAGTTACGGTGCCTGCTGGTTTCTGCTGTATTTGGTTGTTTAAAGGGAACCTGTCAGGTGGTTTAAGCTGCCCTATCTGAGAGCAGGATGTGATAGAGGGAGAGAGGCTGAGGTCTGTGATATGTAGGATTATATGATTTGGAGTAGGATCTCTGAGTAAGGCTATGTCTATGAAGCACAGGAATACCAGTATTTTTAAACCACCGAGAATCCAACGGTACACTGTGCTTCATAGACATAGGACAAAATGTTGTCGGCTTTCCAATATATTTTGTCCTATGTGGTGGACACTTCGCCTAAAAAGCAGAGAATAGCTGTGAAGGTGAAACTGAAAGTCCTGCTGACCACACTTACATAAAATGATTGACAGTTTGCTCTTACACAAAGGGATAGCTGTCAATCACTGCATGTGGGCAGGGTAAGCAGGACTTCTTATGTCACTTAAGGAGTCCGATCAGAATGCAGTTTGCTTTTTATTTAGACATCCTGCTCCATATCATTTAAACCTACCGTATCTCACAAAAGAGAGTACACCCCTCACATTTTTGTAAATATTACGTTATATCTTTTCATGGGACGACACTGAATATATGACAGTTTGATACAAAGTAGTCAGTGTACATCTTATATAACAGTATAAATTTTGTGTGCCCTCAAAATAGCTCAACATACAGACATCAATGTTTAAACCACTGGCAACCAAATTTAGTACACCCCGAAGTAAAAAAATTTCCAGCCCAGCCGAAACTCTTTTGGGCATGGAATTCACTAGAGCTTCACAGGTTGCCACTGGAGTCCTCCCCCATGACAACATCACAGAGCTGGTGGATGTTAAAGTCCTTTACACTCCTCCGCCTTCCATTTGAGGATGCCCCACAGATGCTCAATAGGGTTTAGGTCTGTTTGGCCAGTTCAGCATCTTTAGCTTCTTTGAGTTACTTTGAGGGCACACTGTTATACAAGCTGTACACTGAATACTTCACATTGTATCAAAGTGTCATATCTTCAGTGTTGTCCCATGAAAAGATATAGTACAATATTTACAAAAATGTGAGGGGTGTACTCACTTTTGTTGCCAGCGGTTAAGACATTGATGTCTGTGTGTTGAGTTATTTTGAGGGCACACCAAATTTACACTGTTATACAAGCTGTACACTGACTACTTTACATCATATCAAACTGTCATATATACAGTGTTGTCCCATGAAAAGATGTAATACAATATATTCAAAAATGTAAGGAGTGTACTCACTTTTCAGAGATACTCTATATATCACAGATCTCATCTGTCTCATTCTATCATATCCTACTGTCAGATCTGGTGGCATAAATTACTTGACAGGTTCCCTTTAAGGGATATTGCTATTTGCACAGCAACAAAAAGAGCTTCCACCAGTGTTTCTATTGTGCTTACTGATTTTTTTCTCTCTTTGCATATTGTAACATTTACTTTAGTTTCATTAAGTTATAGCATTTTGTCCCAAAATAAAGAATCTGCCAGCATGCAAAAGGAAAGGAAAGCATAGTTCACCCAAATTGCCAACAAATTAAAATGTAAACTAGCTGTATTTTTTCAACAATTTATGTACTATAGAATTGGCTTTAAAGTATTCCCAACGGCTTAGTAATCAATCCCGGAACAACCAAGTGTAAAAAAATAAAACTTACATTCTATTGCTCTAACTTCTCCTTATAGCAAGACAAATTGTCAGGTTCAAGACAGTGTAGAGTAAAAAGTACTGTTCTTCAACACATCCTTTCTTATGTCCTTCAATAAAAGATATCGGACATTTTCTTTGCTATTGTGCCAAGTTGGTTATTTATTGGGATACTCTTTCATGAAACAGGCTATATTAAATTGCACAGTACTACAGTGTACACAACATCGTCAATTTTCAAGTGAAACAAATGGTCTATGGGACAAATTATTACCTTCAACCGAAGAGCATCTAGAATAATAGCTTACTTTTAATCCTTTGTGTTGTGACAAGCACAATTTTCTTTTGCCGAAGTCCCTTGCAATTGAAGCAAGCACTATATCCTTTGATGATTTCAATAAGCAGTGTGTTTAAGCCAGTACAAGCTTATGGAAGTCGATTGGTGCCCTACATTCAGTAAAGTAAGTAAAAGTGTCTCTGCATTCATCTAATAAGTGATACTGCACAGTAACAACAGGGAATCGCAAAGGATCTCTAAGACACATCTGTGGAATAAAAGCCTTTGCAGTTAGTGTAGAGTCTAACAAACTATTCAGAGGCAAAATGACCTTTCCTTTTCACTCACTATGAGTAACCTTCCATTTCACCTGATTATGATCACTCACAAAAGAACTGCAAGCAAACAAATGTGACCAACGGCATTTCTGCTGAGCGCTTACAAACTATGACCTGTTCAGATTTAATGCACAGGAGAGACTGTCTAATCAGATCTCAGGAGAAATTCTATCCTGTAATTATCTTTAGAAAGCATAATATTCAGGATAGTATTGACAGATATCTCAAATACATCAGCGTATGAAAACGTTATGTGTATTGTATCATATCGAGTATTTCTCCAGAGTTATAGAATTATATAGATTTATCCTGGTCAAGCCAATCATTTATTTTTTCAGTCAACTAAAGATATTCATTCCTGTTTCCATTTACTAGAGAATAAAAGGAAATTATGGCTTTCTTTTAAGAGAAACTGAACGGATACCTTATAAATCTAAAATATAACTTTTAATAGATTCATTAACCCTTTAAGGACACAGCCAGTTTTGAACTCCCTGACAGAGCCCCATTTTTTAAATCTGTCATGTGTCACTTTACGTGGGAATAACTTTTTGATACGTTTATCTATCTATGTGATTCAGAGATTGTTTTCTCGTGACACAATGTCGTACACACCTCCCCTATATGTTAGGCGCATTAGGCGCAAGGTTCGCCATTTTGTAATGCACCTAACATGAATGGGCGCGTTGTGGGCATTCTGGGGCGGGACACACCACATTTGAAAACACTGACGCATGTATGAATGCGGATCAGCAAAGTAAGGCGCAAAACATCGTCCGCCAAGTATGCCCGCATTTAATGAGCGCACTTTCGTACTGACGATACATCAAGCACAGTTTCACGAAAAAAACATGAAAAACAGGCGCTTATCCGGACGTGCCAATCTTCATTACATGTCCCCCAATGTGTTTAAGTAGGATAACTTTTTGGTCCATACAATCCTTGTTTATTTGTGAAAATTATCAAAATGTCATGAAAATCTGGAAATAATTGCCATTTTCAAAGTTCAAAATGTCTGCGTGCAAGACAGATAGTTATTATACACAACAAAGTTTATAACATCTACCATATGTCTATGGCATCATTTTTTAAATGTATTTTTTTTCACATATGGGTTAAGAAATTTAGTAGTAATTTTTCACTGTTTTCAAGAATAATTTGCAACAATAGATTTTTTTTTTTTAGTGACCAGTCCATTCTATGTTGGTTTGAGGAGTCTGTATGTTACCTACCCCCATAAATGACTTCATATAAGAAACTGGACCCCTTATAGTATTCAAAACAGCATTATCAAGTTTATTAACCCATTAGGTGTTTCACAGAAATTAAAGCAAAGTGGAGGTGAAATTTCAAAAAATTCACCTTTTTGCAGATTTTCAATTTTTATAAGTTATTCACTGGAACCCAGTAAATGTGACCAGGGAAATGCAATTTACAATTGATTCCCTTAATTCTACCATTTTTAGAGATATCCCATATATGGCCTTAGTGCACTATTTGGCTGAACCACAAGCCTAAGAATAGGAGGAGCACCTACTGACTTTGGGTCGTCATTTTCATTATGATTTTCTCATGCGACATTACAGGTTTGGTCGGACACCTTAAGCCATGTTTCACACGGCTTAAAAAAATGGGCCGTATTTATCGTCCGTAATTACGCCACCGAAGTGCCGCAAATTACAGGCTGAAAACGCCCATTCATTAATGTTCAATCCACAGTTCTCACATAGAAACTATGGATTCCGTCTCCTCCACTGCTCGGCAATCCACCGGGCGGGAAGCATAATTGACATGTTGAATTACCACGGGCGTATGACGCGCCGCTGTAATGCAAGTCAATGGGTCTTATCCCCCCGCTTCCCCCTCCCCTCTCACCCACATCCCCCGTCCACATGGCGTAATTGCGGGGCGTAATTACGTCCCGCAGTTAAGCCGTGTGAACATAGCCTAAGGTGCTAAAACTTAATAAACACCCCTAAAAAGACCACATATTGAAAACTACACCCCTCAAGGAAAATTAAAGATTTTATTTTTTTCCAACAATCTGCAATTTTAGCTGAAAATGCTTAATTTTTACAAGGAATTCTGTAAAAAAAAAAACATTTTGTTACACAATTTCTTCCAAGTTCGCAATACCTTATATTGAGTGTAAACTACTGTTTGTGCGCCAGGCTATGGGTTAAAAGGGAGGGAGCGCTATTTTGGCTTAGTAACGCATAAAAGATTTGGTGGGTGCCAAGCCCCAACGTACCAGAACAGAACATTTTTATAGCATTCGCCATGCAGTATAAATGACATGATAACTTTACTCCGTGGGTCAGTACAATTACAGTGATATAAATATCATAGGTTTTTTTTATATTTTATTACCTTTACACAATAGAAATGGGTTTATAAAAAAATTCGTTTTTATGTCACCATAGTCTGAGAGCCATAACTTTTTTACATTTCTGTATATGGAGCTTGTAATTTGCAGGATGAGTTGATGCTTTTATTGGTATCATTAATTACGTGACTTCGTATTCGAACTTTTATTGCTTTTTATTAAGGTTTTTGAACAAAAAACAGCATTCCTGGTAGTGTTTTTTATTTTTATTTTTTACAACTGTCACCGTGCAATATAAATGACATGATTGCTTTACACAGGAGGTCCATATGATTACAGCGATACCCAATTTGTATTTTTTTTTATGTTTTACTGTTTTTACACAATAAAAAACACTTTTATTAAAAACGTAAAACACGATTTTGCATCGCCATAGTCTGAGAGCCATAATTTTTTTTTTTCTGTGTACAGAGCTTTGTATGGCTTGTTTTTGTGGGATGAAGTAGATGTTTTTTATTGGTCATACATTTTGGTGGGACAAGGATTTTGATCGCTTTTAAATTTGTTTTTTGGCATCCCAAAGTGAAGAAATACTGCAATTCCTAAGTAGCATGTTTATTTTTATTTTTAACAGCACTCACTATGCAGTATATGAGACAAGTTAGTTTACTCTGTGGGCCGATACCCAATTAATATAGTTTATTTTTCATGTTGAAGCACTTAAAAAAAAATTACATAATATTTTTATGTAAAGCAATATTTATGCAATCGTATTTCTGATAGCCATGACTTTTATTTTTCTGTATAGAGAGCTGTGTACTGACTTTTTTTTTGCAGACTGAACTGATGTTTTTATTGGTACCACTTTGGTATTTATATGACTTTTTGATCGCTTTTTATTCCATTTTGCTGCGGGAATAAAGGAAAATCGCAATGCTGTGACTTTTTTTTGTTTTTTTACGGCATTCACCGTGCGGGTTAAATATCATGACAGATTTATAGGCTAGGTCATTACGTACGCGGCAATAAAAAATATGTATACTTTATCTCTTATCTTTTTTGGGGCGACTGGCGGTTTTAGAGGGGAAAAGGGCGATGTACGTGTTTTTATTTTTTTATGTTTGTGTTTTCCTTTTTTTCACTTTTTTGTATTTTTTTTTCACTTTTTCCCATAGTATCAGTGATCTTCAGATTACTGATACAATGGGGAAAGTACACAGCTATGCTGCTGTGTACTGATCTCCATGGCAACTGTTATTCACTATGCCGGCCATGTCCACAGGGCACGGCCGTTCATAGTGATGTCACAAGCAGCCTGGGGACTTCCGGTTCCGGCGCACGCATGTGAGGAGGCAGCGCTCAGAGCTCCCGCACAGCGCCGCCTGAAACAGGGCATTCCCGCAGCATACCTGCATCATAAACGGCACTTTTCAGTGCCCCACCACCCCGCGCACACTCCGGTACGGGAGCGGGGATCCTGTAAGAAGCGGGGAGCCCGTGTATGACAGCGGCCCCTCTGTGACCTGCCGGCCGACATCCCAAGATGGCGCCCGAGCCTCCACGCGGCCCCAGGAGCGGTCGCGGACCCAGCACAGCGTTTATCAGCGGGGGAAGAGGCAGCTTCACAGGTTGACCCACTGCTGGATATACAGGTCAGAGACAACCAACTCCCCCACAGAGAGCCCCAGGGAGCGACAGCAGACTCACAGGCTTCAGGGGCAGTGGCAGTTGAACCCCTGGATTGCCAGGGGGCCTAGAGGAGAAAATTCCAGGGCTAGATATATCCTGTAAACCATGGCGGAGGCTGTTGCTAAATTATTAGTCCCTGATATACTGGCATCGTTGAAAGCGACTATTTCTGCCTCAGTTCAGGCTGCTGTGACAGCCGCAGTGTCAGGCATGCATAGGGAGATCTCATTGCACACCTCACAAATTGGGGATTTGGGAAGAACGGGTGAGTGTAGTGGAAGACGACATGCTCGGATCTAGGAGCTCACTGGAGAGACTTGGCCAGACGAACAGAGTTTCTTCAAACAAGGTCGAGGATCTGGGAAACGGGTTTCCCGCAGGAACAATTTGAGGATTATCGGTCTAAGCGAGTCTATCCTGTGAAAAACCTGCATAAAATCTGTGCCACCGAAATTCCACAGCTACTTGATCTGCACACTCTTTAAAGGTGGAAAGAGCGCATAGGATAGGCCCGCCAAAAGTACCATCTGCCAACGGGACTCCAGATAAACCAGACCGGTCATAGTAAAGTACTTGGGACTACTTGAGAAATCTCAATTATTACAAACCTACAGGGCGCTCAAATCGCCCTTGACTGATAAAGGTGATAAGCTCCTAATTTTTGCAGATTACTCCATAGAGGTCTCCAGAAAAAGGAAGTTGTTCTCAGGTGTCTGCACAGCCCTAGTAAAAAGACAAATCCGGAACAATCTCCAATTTCCCGCATTGTTGAGAATATTCCCAGACAACGGCCAGCCTGTAATCTGTCATACCCCGGAGGAGGCAGAGGAATTTCTGGAAAGTTATGCCCGGCAGAAGCGCCCCCCAGAAAAAACCTGAAGAAGAAAAATACACCATGGAAAGGAGGAGCCAACGTAACGCCAGCAAGTCTAGGTCTAGCCAGGATAATGACACCACCAGTTCTCACTCGGGCCATTTCAGGACCCCGAGGAAACTTTGGACAATTTATGTATCGGCAGATTTTTTCTTTTTTTTCTAGGGACCTACTCCGGGACTTATCTGTTTAGTGTCTGTGCAGGTTGCATTGATGCATATTGAGTCTCGGGGGAAGGGAGTAGAGGGTGGGCACGTGGTTCGAGGGTTACCATGCCGGCAGAATGCCGCTAATTTGGGGGGCAGTACTCTGCCTGGAATCACAGGGAGGGCAACTTAAGCCACTTATTCAGGGCGGCTGGAGGGGTATGCGGCAGGCGCAGTGGGTCTAGGGAGAAGCTCCGAGGTTAGGGATCTCCCCCGGGGCCCTTGTGTGAAAAAGAGAAGTCACTAAGAGAGAGGAGGAGATTCAAAGGATAGGCGTTGGTGGTATTCCGTTAACAGTTTATTAGGTTTTTGTTAGGGGGGAGGGTAAGGTGTGAAAGTTCATTGTAAAGGAGGGAGAGGGAGAGACACAGGCTCCATAGATTAATGGTATTTATATCCTGGAACGTTAAGGGACTTCGTTCCCCTCAAAAAAGATCTATGGTTTTACGACATCTAAAAAAAAGCAAAGACCAGCATTGCCATACTACAGGAAAACTCACCTTGAAGAGAAAGACTTCGATCGCATGAAAAAATGTGGGTGGGTGAGGAAAGGGGCTCAGCTGCAGTGAAGGGTTAAGGCGGGTGTGTTTAAATGCTATTTAACAAAAATACCCCCTACAAAATTCTATCCCAAGAATCTGAAAAGGGGGTAGAGTATTGAAGGTAGTGTTGGGGGACCTCAGTAGGAGTGCTTAATCTATTCAAAGTCTATGCGCCCAATTCTCGTGACAAGGATTTCTTCAACCAGTTGGGCACCAATATATCCAAAGTCAATGGAAACAACACCCTAGTAGGGGGGGACTTCAACAGCGTCATGGATGTAAGAGAGGACAGGAAACGCTCGGGCTCCCAGAGGGGGGGACGGAAGGAAGGCAAGAGCTTGATTAGTGGCCTCTGTGACTCACTGGGTTTGGGAGACGTGTGGAGGCTGTTGAACCCACAGGAAAGGCAGTACACGCATTTCTCTCACGCCCATCTGTCTTGGTCCCGATTGGGACTATTTCCTGGCCAACCAGCACCCTTTTGGGGGCAGGTGGAGGACATAGAGATTGGGGATCTGGTGATCTCGGACCATTCCCCGGTGCTACTGTCCCTGAGGGATATGCATCCCAAAGGATCAGACATATTGTGGCGTTTCCAGGGGCCCCTCACAGGAGACGTCCATTTTCAGGAGCTCTTGAGGTGCTGGTGGGAAGAGTTTGCGCAGGATAATGACATCCACACAACTACCCCGGGGCTTTTCTGGGATACAGGGAAGGCGGTATTGAGAGGTAGAATCAGGGCCCTACATGGCGGCCAAGAAGAGGGACATGAGGGCTAAGCACAAAAAAATTTACACTAATGCTTTGAGGAGGTTTCTACACCAGATTCCTAAAAACATCCTCAGAGGAGAACAAAGGGAGTGGACAGCAGCCAAAGAGGCGTTTTGATTTTCAGCAAAAAAAATAGATCTCTTATATAATGACCAGTTGAGATCTTCTTTATTTAGACTGGGTAATAAGTCGGAAAGGCCCCTGGAAACTTGGTAAGGACCGGGGGAGGTCAGACAAACATTATGGATTAAAGGGAGGGTCTAAGGGAGTGGTGTGAAAGACCCTAAAACAGTCAATAAAATTTGGAAAATTTACTATAGAACAACTTTACTCTCAGTCACGGTGTGACAGGGTTCTAAAGGGTTGCTTTTCTGGAAAACATTAATCTAAAAAAACTTCTCAGGGAAGACAGGGACGAGTTGAATAAGCAGATTAGCGAGGAAGAACTAGAGGCCGTCATCAAGAAAATTCCTCCGGGTAAAGCCCCGGGCCCCGATGGCTTGTCAGGTGACTTCTACAAATTGCTACACAAGGAGTTAAGCCCAAAACACTATGATGAGATATGCCAGGGGGTAGGATGGCTCCCTTCAGGGGACACAGCTTATATCAAAGTATTATTTAAAAAAGGGGCAGAGACCCCCTGGAAAGCGGCTCCTATCGTCCCATCTCTTTGATAAACCAGGACATCAAAATCATATCGAAGGTCATAGCTAATAGGTTGGCATCTATAATGCCGAAGCTAATAGGCCCTCATCAAATGGGGTTCATTAAGGGAAGATCCGGGGTAAAAAACATCAGGACAGTTTTGACAGTACAGGATTATATTGACAGGGGGCACTGGGAGGGAGACACAGCAGCCTTATTGAGTATAGACGCTGAGAAAGCCTTTGATAATGTAAACTGGAGGTGGCTAAATCTGGTGCTCGACAGAATGGGCTTCGTAGGAAATTTCAGGAATTAGGGTTATGGGCCATGTACAGCCTACCTCAGGCGAGAGTGCATAAATCCAGGCTTTGTCTCCTCCCCCATTTGTCTACAGAAGGGACGAGACAGGGCTGCCCGCTGTCCCCGTTGCTTTTCGATAATTTGCCCCCCCCCGAGCCATTGGCGCAACACCTTTCTGACTCGAAGGGTTTTAGAGGGATTTCAGTGGGATCCAAGGAAATCAAGTTGGTATGTTTTGCAGAGACATCCTCATTTTAGAATGACCCTGTAGGTCACTTAAAGGGAGTGTTGGAGATCCTTTTCCAATTTTTGGGGGAAATTTTCAGGTTTTAAGATAAATAAAGATAAATGCCAACTGCTGCCGTTAGGGGAACGCAATCTTATCCCTACGCATACTCTGGAGGTGGAGGTAGTGCGTTCCCACCTGACTTACTTAGGGATCAAGATTGGGACAAGAGGAACATCGGTGTACCATCTCAATTATCCTCCGCTAATCACAAAAATAACAACGGAATGGAAAGATGGAGAGATCTTCCTTTGTCTGTCTCAGGCAGGATCCAATTGATCAAGATGATAAGCTTTGCAAGACTACTTTATCCTCTGCAAAACATACCGCTTTTGCTGAAACACGCGGATGTGAATAGGTTGCGGCGGGCCTTCTCGAGGTTTGTCTGGAAAGGCAAGAGACCACGCATAAGTTACGAGAAACTGTCTATGAATAGGCTACAGGGAGGGGGGCAGTTACCCAACATTAGATTCTATAATTTGGCTTCTATGTGGGGGACATGTGCGGGACTGGTTAGATGGTTCGGACTTATTTTCCAACACAGAACTAGAATCACAGCTCATACCAGGGGTGAGTTTGACGGCACTTCTGCATTACCGCTTTAGATTATTTCCAAAGGGAGTCAGGTGTAGTACCATGTTGAAAGACACGTGGGCTACTTGGAGGCACACAAGAAAGCTATTTAGGCGTCCCATGTATATCTCACAGCATACTCCTCTTTGGGACCTTCCTTCATTCCGCCCGGGTAGGGAGAACAAGCTGTTCCAAGCGTGGAAGCAGAGGGGAGTCAGGGTATTGGGGGACCTGCTTTGGCGAAAACCCCCGGGCTCTTTACTCACATGGGACGAGGTGAAAACAAAATTTTCTTTGGGGATAACCCGATCTTCCAGTATTTGCAATTGGTACATTTCTGCAGGGCAAATGTCACCAAACTACAGTCATTGGGAGAGACAAAGGAATCTGCTGAGCTCATAAGCCAAGCGAGAGCAAGGGGTTGCTGTTTTAGGGTTATACTCCATATTCTTAGCCAAAGGCAGTGAGAAGTTGGAGCCAAAGCTCTTTGGGTATTGGGAGGACAGAATAGGCGACACTGAGTTACCTCACAAAATACTAAAGGGTCTACAAATAGTGCGAAAAGCTATAGTTAGTGAGCATTGGCGAGAAATACCGTTCAGGTTGGCACACAAAGGGCCCTATATGCCTTCACTATACCTCCAGGCCCAAGCAGGGCCCTTTTCATCTCATGGCATGCCCTAAGTGTGGGCTGGTTAAGGCTGATCTATTTCACTGTATGTGGCAATGTCCTGGCATCATTAGGTTTTGGCAGCAAGTAAAAAAATACCTGGAGGACACTTGGGAGTGTTCACTTCCCCTGACTCCGCAAGGGATGCTATTCCACTATGCTACTGTAGCAAATTCGGAGGAGTCGCAGGCGAGGACCCTTGTTTGCAATAAAGGAGTTCATGTAACTTGCTGGCGGCAAAGAAATGCATCTTAAGGGACTGGATAGACAACTCGGTTCCGACCTTACCAGAACTTATAGAATGCCTTCGCCAAATTCTCTACTTAGAGAAACTTCAGGCGATAAACAATAAAGATGCAGAGGCAGGGAGGTTCTTGAAGAAATGGGGTTCTTTTATTTCTAAACAGTACAATCCAGATGAAATTAGAACATTGATAGAACCATTCAAATACACTGAATACTATCTTGTAGTGAAGCTGAGAGGAAATCTAGGGAACCTGGATGTCGGGGTCTAAAGTGGGAGGGTAGGGTGCACACCTTAAGGGAACCAGTTTGGGGTGGGGGGAGGATTTGGTTTCCAGGTTGGGGAGAAAATTTTTCAGAAAATTTAGGAGGAATGTGACTTTACCACGGTGTACTTGTTTGTATAAGATGATTTGCACTTATATTTTGTTAAGACTTGTGCATTCATAGCTCGCTGTTTTATATCTACATGCGTGTGTACAGTTTTTTTCCTCAATAAAACATGTTTTAAAAAAAAAAACCAAAAAAAAACAAGCAGCCTGGGAGTCTTTCTCAGGCTCCCGGCCTTAAGGTAAGCCACCAGCAGCAGTGATAATATTGCAGCTGCTGCGATGGAGACAGAGAGAGTCCCCTCCCCTGTCTTACCCTTAACTGCCGCTATCGCGATTGATCTCGACAGCTAATGGGTTAATCCTCCCCCCCACCTGGAAAAATCCCCGGTGCTACAGGATGTCAGCTGTAATGTACAGCTTGTTTCATGCTGCAATCATGCAAACTCTGTTTTAGAGTTTGCATGACCCCTAGGACGTAAACTTACATCCATTTGCGTTAACCTCTACACGACTTGGATGTAAGCTTATTTCCAATCGTGAAGGGGATAAAAAGAACCATCTTTACCATCAATCTCATCATGCCAACAAACAGTCAGGGTCTCTTTTTGAAAGGCAAATACCATTTTTGCTGTAAATCAACTTGTATGAGCATCATGATTGAATGGAGTGGAGTGCTTTGAGCCAAAAAACAGATGTATGAACTGTCCTATGCCAAAATCTGGCTCCAGATTTATATAATGCGCCACATTTATGAATGTGTAGCATAAATATGTGGTGTTAAACTGTCATACCAAGCCACTCCAATTTCTTAGGGGCGAGGCTGAGTCAAATTTTGGAGCATACACTCTATGCGCCACTTTTTGGCGAATAAATGTGTGTTGCAATTACACACATTTATAAAGTGCTATGAGACACTTTCATACATACTGACAAATTCTTCATGAACCTTACTGAGAAGTACAAGTGTCAAGACGGTGCAACTTTTTACACATGTCCCTCTTACAGTTTAATTTCAATGATCGAGTGGAAAAAAAAAATTATCTAAGTATGTCATGAAACTGTTATGTTTATTTAAAGAAAATGGCGGCTATTTTAAGCACTTCTGTTCCTTCAAATTAATTTTTATGGACATTCAATTAGGAAATGTCTTTACTTAGCACTACTAGGACCCTTCTCCTCAGTACTTCAACCACACACCTACATTTTTCCTGCATGAATTATTATGTAATAACCATGAAAATTAATGGAAAGCCATGTAAAAAAGTGACAGGTCGGATGCACCAGGATGGGGAAGTCTGATACTTAGTTGATCTCTGCACTGGCTTTTAAATGGAGCAAGTCCTGCTAGGATATACATATGCCCTAATAGGACACATGGACAAAGGTCAATTTGTGATTCTTCCATACAAATTTTTAAAGTAGGATTTAACTCTTTAGGGGCCAGATTATTTGGGGCTTTCAGGAAAAAGCTGTTTTTTCATTTTTACATCAATTCTGTGTCCCCGTGACCCACGTGTCAGGTCACGGGCACCCCCACACCACTGCTGCGTCTGCTGCTCTGTACTGTACTCACCTCACTGCGCTCCTGTTGCTTGCCAGGGGTGCGTGCAGCACTGCAGTGAAACTTAAAGAGACAGCGTGCTGGTGATTTGCTATCACCGTGCGCTGACTCTGTTTAAGCCCTGCCCTTTCCCTGATTCCCTGCCAAATCAATAGTGCCCTAGAACCTTGGGAGGAAGCGTTCCCATTGTGTCTTTTACGTATTCTGTGTATCATATCCTTAGCCTCCATCCCTCGATCATGAACCTTTGTCGCCTGTCCTTACCTTCCTGCCTGTCCCCGACTACGAGCTTGCTTCATGATTTTGTTCCACGCCACACCTTGGCCACCAGCACAAGCAAGTCACGTCAGGGGGAGGTAACTGATAGTGTTTCGCTGCAGCAAGTCCATCCCGCTTTGCGGCAGGCTCTGGTGAATACCGGACCTACTTAGACCCCGCACCGTGGCGTAGCTTATACCACCACTTGCGGTGGTCCAGAGGATCCACATCTCTGTTCTGCCATTTGGTAGACCACCGTTGCAAGTTCATTCACTTAATTTTTTTTTTTCAACAAGGTTGTATATCGGCTTGTTTTTGTGAAACAAGTTGTAGTATTTATTGGCACAGTTTTGTGATGCATATAATTTATAAGTTAACTTAAAGTTTCACAATTTTTTGTGAGTTTTTTTTTATGCCATATGCTTCACATCATAAATAACAGGGTATTTTTGTTCTATATTAACACCAAATTTAAAATTCCAGTAGTTTCTGTGTTGCCACATTCTGAAAATATATATATTTTGTTTATGTTGACAGCTGTATGAAGATCTGTTTTTGTTGGATGAGTTGTAGGGTTTTTGTGCCACAATTTCAGGGTACACAAAAATGTAATATTTGACTACAAATACTTTTTTTTACTGGCGGAGGAGAAAAAAAGCAATAACTATTGTTCCGCTTTTTTTCATGTCATGCGTAATGCATCCCTTACATCTTGATGTATTTGTATGTGGTACCCGTGTGATCACAAGCTGAAGGATCGCATTGGTTCACATTCTCTTAGTCCTTTTAGTATTGTTTTCCTCCCCCCTTCTTTTTCTCTTTCCCTTCTTTCCTTTTTTTTCGTCTTTTTCCTTTTTTCATTTTCATTTCTTCTCCCTCTTCCACCTCCCCCATTTTTCTGGTTACTTCTCTGTTCATTTATCTATATGTCTTTTGTACGATGTATACATAGACGTTTTCCTGATCTTATATATTTACTGTATTTATTCTATTTATGTTATAGATGTCACTTGCTAAAGGCTGAACAGCCGAAATGTTGACAATTGTATTGACATCACCTGCCATCTGACATCTTTGGTATATCCAGTTCATGTATTCAACTTGAGATATAGAGATTCCACTTAAAATTTTATATATTCCTACAATAAATTACTACTTATTTTGCACGATTTTGGAGTGCCGTGGATATCTCTTTATTAAGAGCCTATTGTCCCTTTTCCACAGAGCACCCAATCCTTCATTTGTACAGGTTTGAGTGCCCATTAACACAACACAAGCTGAAGGACGGCTGTGATTGATTCCTCTAGCAATAAAGGCTGGGATCTGATAAAACTTTGGTTCTGGTCATTTAACTCACAAAGAACCACTACCAATGTTGAATTCACTGCATAGTAAGGGACAGGGATTTTTTTTAACATGTCCCTGTCAAGCCCAGCAAAGTGATCACTAAAACAGAATGGATAATCAAGGCAGTCCTAGGCCTAATTAAGTATCCCATGGCTGTATAGTCATATAGTCTGTTAGTGCATACCTCAGGATTGTTCTAGCTTATGTTTTTTTACACACAGGTATTAATGTACAGCCATATAGATATATGACAGTACATTATATAAAAAAGTTAATTTCTGAAATGCGCAGCTATTTTCAGATTTTTCTGTTTTGTTGTTTTCTCTTCGCCTTTCAAGTGCCATAACATTTACATAGAAATAACTTTTACATTTACATAGATGTAGTAAGGCTTATTTTGTGCAGGATAATATGTACTTTTAAATGGTAATTTTGATCATATATTGCACTGGAAAATACAAAAAAAATCTTTGTGGTTTAGAATTTTAAAAAAAATAAACAAAACTGTGCCACATTTGTGGGGGTTTTGTTCACTATTTGGTATAAATGAAATATCTTTCTTCTGCAGGTTGGTACAATCCCAATAACACCACATTTATATAGTTTTCATCATGTTTTACTAATGTAAAAAAAATTAAAAAAGCCATTTTTGAGACCAATAACTTTTTTTTATTTTATTTCTGCTAGAGATGTGTAGTGGTTTATTTTTTCATGGGTCAAGACCTAGGGCGACATGTATGAAAGGGTTTTTCACCCTTTTTCTGGCGTACACTGCCCCTAACGTATGTGTTACTCACATTGTTCATAAGACTCTACACTTTCGAATGTGCCTAACATGAAGGGGTGTTCTGGGGGCATTATGGAGGTGTGCCGCACCATACTTGTAATATTATGAATGTGGTTCGGCAAAACTAGGCGCATTAGTGCTCAGACAGGCAGATCTATCTCAATATGGTCTGCCTGAGCCTGAAGAGTCGAAGAGGAGATAGATTTGCTGTAAGGGGCAAAAATGTCCAGTATTTCTCAACTTACACCAGTACATTAATAAAAAGTATTTTATTATAATTATCAAACTGTATAACATTTAATTATTTAAATTTTATGAAAAATATAATCATATAAATTAATATAAAATATATACTATCCCAAAAATCTAAAAATATCTTCTATAAAATGTATTTAAAAGTAATAAATTCTAAAAAAAAATTACATCTAAAACCCATTGATTATGTTGTTCAGATTTTTGTATTTTAGCTTTTTACTACATTAAATTTTAAATTTATTTTTGCTGCTCTCACCCTTTATTCTACATACAGCAAGAGCCAGCACAGCACAGGTATTGCTGGGACCTGTGGTCCTCCAAGCAGGATCAGTACCATATTTTCTAGTCACTGACATGCTATTCTAATGATTTTTCTCTTATTTCCAGCCTGTCTATATCCTTAATACATGTGAGGTGCATTACTTATGCGCCTAAGTTCCGTAATGCGCATAACACATGCGCGAGGCGCGTCGAACTTTACACCATTTATGAACACACAAAAAAACTTTCATATATTAGGCATATTATACAATGAAAATGAGATTCGACTATTCACTTCGATGTGCCTTCCTTCATAGATGTCACCCCTAGTTTTTATCGGTTCTAGTTTGGAATGTTATGTAACTTTTTGATCATTGTTGGTTGCACTTTTTCTGGGAGGTGGGATGAACAAAAATAAAATGGCGTTGAGTAATTTTTTTTGTTATGGTATTCAGTTTTTACAGATGCAGTCATACCAGTTATATTAATTTATTTCATTGTTTTTATTTAATAAAAGGTTTTTCTTTTCTATATTTTTAATTTTTTATATTCATATTTAGTCACCCAAGGAGACTTAGATGTATATGATCACTTGATTACATGTAGTATATACTGCAGTACTAAAGTACTGTGCCTGACCGGCTGCCCATGACAATTAAACAGCACCCCGCTATTGGTCTGCAAGTGAGCCCACTTCACCTTAATGCCTCAAAAATGACTATATCCTTTATGGAGCACTAAGGGGTTAAAAGTAAAAGTCTCCTAAAGGGACTAAAAAGAGAAGCAAAAAAGATCTAAAGGGACGAAAAAAAGCAAAAAATGCAGTAAACATATTTTTATTGAAATTAATTTCATTTAATTAAAGTCAGAAAAATATTTTAAAAATTATTATTGTTATTATTATCAAGTATCGCTGATTCCAGGGCACTTTAGGTGGATCAACTGGGCAGCAGAGTTAAGTTATCAATTAAAGTGTAGCAACAGTGTTAAATGAGAGGTCACATAGAGGGATGTTATAGTATTTAAGGTGGAAGATGACAAAGTCATGGACCAACAATTTTGCAGAGTCAAAATTAAGCTCTCAATAGCTCGCTATGGGAGAAATATTTTTTCAGGTGGTGCCACCAGGAAGGGTATGTTGAGGCGACTAACTATCTGATGCTTGATAGGAGTGGTTGAGAGCGCGTACTCAGAGAAGCGAAGGGTAGTAGTCATACTGGTTGCTATTGACGATTACTGAAGCGCAGTATACGCTCTGAAGCGTGAAGATACTAGGAGGACAAGATCCTCAGATTAGAGAGATGCTCTGCGGCTGACATGACCAGATCTGAAGAGGCTGGCTGGCGGGTTAGTGAGATAGGACAGACGAGTGTGATATGAAGAGTGATAAAGAGGGATGACGTCTAAAGGTAAGATTACATGCGCTGACCAGAGCATGTGAAGGGAAACATTGACTAGAAGCAAGAGTTGGAGTATCTCATAACATTAGTGTAGATAAAATTGATATTGCGTAGGGTACTAGAACGTAGTAAGGCATGTAGTGTGGTCGAATTATAGTACTCAGAGTCTCTTGGGTAATTCTCTAGTTATGAGCAGAGTGAGTGCAGTCATAGATATCATGCCATACTAAGAGTGTTAGCATGTTGAGGTCCGTATGAGTCAGAACATGAGAAGAAGGGAAGAGAAGACGAGGTTGCCCAGGAGTTGGCTAGAAGCTACTTGTTGAGAGTGCATGCCCTCGTCTAGAGTTTGTACGAGGACGGCGCGCAGGACTGAAGGCCACACTATGAGATGGGCTAAGACGTGAAAAAGTGTACATAGGAGTACAGAAGTAAGTGTATGATGAGTGAGAGTAGAGTGTGAAGAATGTCGAAAGAACTCACGGTAAGGTATAAGAGTCTATGCAGAGAAGAGATTGAGTGAGATATGTCAGTGATAAAATGACAGCTTGAGTGTCGTATGCAAGATAGATCGATGGACGAGTAGGCTATTTTGTGGACAGGTTAGACAGGGGATGTAAAGGCAGAGTACTGATTGTTAGACTAACTGTTGCTGGAGAAGATGCGTCGATGACGGTGCAAGGATTTAACGTCAGATGTGGAGAGAATAAAGTGTGCGATGAAGTTGAGTGTTTGAGGCATCGTGTGTGTTAGTGTGTGTACAGGAGGTTGAGGGTTTAGTTGGATCAGGCAAGAAAGGTGAGAAAGATTAACTGATGAGTGGATAGGACGAGCATTCTAAGTGATCGCGGAGAATGAGTGGTGGTGCAGCGGAGAGACATGTAAGACTACAATTGTAATACTGTGTTTTTGTGCGAAGAGTTGCTTATGGGGTAATGTTTGGAATTTGAGAGCTGGGAGGGATGAGTAGTGTAAGAGAGATATGGTTGTTTGATAGCGACTGGAGATTCAATTGTGGGATAGACAGGCGTGCAAGGATAGCTAGTTGCAGAGGATGGGAATTGGGATAGTGCGTGTGGGACATTGTGAGCAAGTTTGATCAAAAGATAGAAAACTAAGGATAGCTCAGAATGTTAGTGCAAAATGTTAGTAATGGCGTGTAGGTGGTGTGTCAGAGGCTGGTGTGAAGAGAGACTGGGATAGTATTATACTCAATCAAGTCGAAGGATGCAGGTTAAGTCAGAGGAGAAAGGAGATAAAGTGTTAAAGTATGGGTGTTAGCCGCTCTTCGGCTGGATGGATGGTTAGATGTCAATCTTGTCTATTGCAACAGATGTAAGGGAAATTGAGTAGATCATTTGCGCTGCGAGCCTGGGCTGTATAATGGTCCAGACTCTACTGTCCACTTCCTATATGTCCTCTAATGACTGTTAACAAGTCATCCCTGTCTCACAGCAGACCTGATCTCTTAACCCCATACAATGTGAAGTGTCCCCGCCCGTACCTACCGACCCACCACCAAATCAGCTTGTACGCCCCATACCCCTCCGCCCCTACACCCCAATACACACCACCCCCCCTCACACATCCCCCCCCCCCCCACCCCACCTGCGCCTCCCACCTCATCGCGCACACCTCACAACTCCCCCCCCTCCTCCCCCCCGCACCCTCCTCCGCCTCTACGTGATACTGGGAAAATCTTCAGTTGAGATGAGAGACATGGGCTTGTTGTTGGTGGACTTAGTAGGGAATTGAAGATGTTGAAGAGTTGTCTAGGGTCCTGAGACAGAGATAATCTTAGAGTGGTAAAATAGTCCTGTTTGGCAAAAGTAAGAACAGACTTGAAGTTGGGGAGTGCATGAATATAATAAAGTCTTCAGCAGAAAAGTGCTGCTTTCCGATTCTGGAAGTTCGAATCCACTTTTGCAGCAAATCGTTTTGATTCATCAAGTTCCATTGTGAATGAGAGGTTTTACCACCTCAATAGCAGAGATAATTAAAGTGTTGTAGAAAACAGTGGGTGAATCAGTTTTAAGAAATGAGGAAACAGAGTCAGGTGGTAAAGTGATTGCAAAAGGGATATCTCTAAAGGGATATGACTAAAGTTAAATTTATTGACCAATGTATTTAGAAAAAGTCTTCAATAACCTTTCCCTTCATTTTGAAAGCTAATCTTTGTAGAGAAAACCCCTTTAATATCTGCTACTTTGCATTTTGCTTACTTATCGCATCGGATACCAAAGAGAAGGTTCCCCCAAAAGGGACAATGCTCCTACACTGACTGCTACAGTATCTCTCTTAGATAAATCATTACAATCGCTGTTCCCATTTTTTGCAGAACTCATGCAGGTGAAAAGTTATGTCAGTGTGCATTACTACTTTGTATCTTTTCCAATGCAGTCTATTCTTCCTATTGTTCACTCTGATCATATGGGTACAGTATTTCAAACATTAAAGCAACATAAAAACTGAAGTGGTCTTTCCTCTACAATCCAATAGCTGTACAATAATATTGTATACATAGGACACTTTGTCATGTTTTCAGTGTACGTAAAGGCTTTCTCAGCGTATGGTCTCCATCCTGGGAATGATAAGTCTGGTTCAGGGCCTTACCTGCAATATCTAGTTGGCCACCGTCTATTGATTGTGTATAATAGACACCTCATTGCATCCTATCATATTAAGAGTTATGATCTTCAAAATACCATGGTGGACAATTTTATTAATGAGTTCTAGTCTCTATAATCTTCTAGTATATTGTAAACCTACAATATATCGTTAATTGATGTTTCCAGGCTTTGATGTTTTTCAATAGATAATATTCTGTGCTAAAAAGGTTCTAACTTATGCACTGAGAGCAGGAAAAAAAAACTGTAATTATATCCATGACTAAAGCCTTTTTCACATAAAGAAAGCATTGAAAGATAAAAGACTTAACAGTAGCCATGTATTATTTAAAGTACAATGGATAAGGTCAACGACCTTTAGATGGAAAATCCAATAATAACATTTAATTTCACTTAAGATCTAAGCAAAGTGATATACAAATATAATGCTTGTTCATAGATAAACTGAAAAGTAAAGAACAAAAACAATAAAGTATGAAGTTAGGCAGCCAGATTGCTGTGATTCAAAAAATACAAAAGCAGTAAACTTTAGAATACACTTAATGACTGCACAAGGAATTTTCAGGCTATAGTCACACATGGCAGAATTTTTGCAGAAATTTCTGTGATTGTTCTATTCATCTAAAAAGGGCTTTCAAAAGTCTTATGTTATATTGTTACCGATGTATTGCTTGAGCAGCTAGTTTAGTACGGCATTCTGAAAGCTTCAGTAAGTATTGAATGCTGCCTTTGAATTACAACCAATGTTAGGGTGATACTTTCAAACAGAGAATGTGCCCTTTTTATATTAACAACCAAACCCGCAAGGACTCTACAGGTTAGTTCAAAAAAAGAAGTGAAGGAAAGAGCGAAGGAGGACAGTGGAGAAGGATTAGAAGAAAGAAAAGAAGAGTCTCTGGCTTTTCCCCAACCCTCCCTGCTATCAGGAAAAGCTGCTGCTGTGCTGAGCGATTCTCCTCCGGTGTCATGGTTGCTATTACAGTTGAATATAGGATTCAGGGGTTAGTGTAAATAACTATAAATACAGTTGAAACCAGAAGTCTGCATACACTATATAAAAAGACACATCTGCATGTTTTGTTTCACTATTGAATGAAATCAGAATAAACCTTATGTTTTTATGTCATTAGGAACCAAAATTATTTAGATTTGCCAAAGCCAGAATAATGAGAGAGATAATTTTTTAAAGCATTTTTATTACTTCCTGCAATGTGAAAAGTTTATACACACTAGGATTACTATTGGGACAGCCCATACAATAATCAAAACGTAAAATCTGGTCAACACATCCATTTTGAAGAATAAATGTATAGGTGCACGCTGGTGTGGCAGTCAAAAGCGTGCAAACACAATACAATATCATCAGTACTATATAGCCACTAAAAAAAGGACATAAGAATATTTAGGAACAGCGTTTATGCTATTATGGAATATATGAAAAAATTTGAGGTTCTTAGGGTCACATGTATGAAAATTGTCTAGGTCTAAAATTCACTTTGCTGCCCATGGAAACCAATCAAAGCGCTTTCCTGTTCGTTTTCAATATAGTGTTTGGAAGATAAGGTGTGGCGCTCTGATTGGTTGCTATGGGCAACAAAGTGATTTTTAGACCTAGACAGTTTTCATACATGTGGCCCTTAGTGTACATTTTTGATCAAAACTGTAAATGCCCATCTACCGCGGCAAGGTGACACCAACTCAGGTGGGAACCTACGCTACATGCTACCTCTCTTGGGGAGACATATATGAAGGAAGGCGCTTGTCGAGTCTCGTTTTCAGTGTATAATGCACCTGAATGTATGAAAGTGGTTTTTGTGCGTTCATAAATAGTGTCTAAAGTTTATCGCACCTCACCTGTGTTTTAGGCTCATTACGGAACTTAGGCACATTAGTAATGCACCTAACATGTCTAAAGGCTACAGTGTAGACAGGCTGGAAATAAAAGAAAGGTCATTAGAATACATGTCAGTAAATAGATAAACTATGGTAACAGATCTTGCTTGGGGAAACCACAGGTCCCAGCATTACCTGATGGTGTGCTGGATCTTGCTGTATGTAGGAATAAAGAGTGAGAGCGCAAAAATAAGTTTCAAATTTAATGTAAGTAAAAAATTAAAATATCCGAACTAAACATCATCAGTGGTTATTTTATGGTAAAAAATTAGTTTTAGATTTTAATTCATTTTATAGGACATATTTAATTTTATATGATAAACATTTTTTTAATTAAATTGCAAATAATAAAATTTTTTATAGTTGTATTAATAATCATAAATACTTTTTATTATTGTACTGTGTAGCTGAGAAATTTTGGTAATTTTATTTCCTAACAGCAAATCCAACTCCATCTTCAACTCCCTCAGGCTCTGGCAGATCACATTGAAACAGGTCTGCCTGTCCGAGCAGTAATGTGCCTAGTTTTGCCAAACCACAACTGTCTAATGATACGAGTGTGGTGTGACACACCCCAAGAATCCCCCCAGAACGCCCCCTCATGTTAGGCACATTAAAAAGTGTCAAGTCTTATGAACAACACGCCTAACACATTATATAGGCGCATTAGACATCATAGCCGGCTCACTTTGGTGTATTTTACGCCAGAAAAGGGTCAAAAACCCAATCATATATGTCTCCCTTGATGTCTGTTACCTCCACATTTCAGGGTTAGAAGGTTCCAGCTATAAATCTGATCTGGTAAAAAAAACCTGTGCAGGTGGTACTATTTTCCATAGTAGTAGAACGCTGTTCCAAAAAATTCTTATGTCCTTTTTGACCGTTTTTTGTGCCTATAGAGTGCTGCTGATATTGTGTTGTGTTTGCATTGCCAATTCGGATGATCTCAGTCTTTGGAAGCCTTCTGATTGTTTATTGGCAACATCTGAGTTAATTAGAGACACACCTGTAGATGTATGCATATGTGTCTTTTTATACAGTGTATGTAAACTTCCGTTTTCAACTGTGTATACAGTAGTATATATAGTAGTTTGTGTTATTCTGTCCCACAAATAAAAAGTAAACTACCTATACAGACCAAATGCAGTGATTAGACTATTCTTGTTCTACTACAGCCTATGGCTTCACCAAGGGTAAATTTCAGTATATGTCTGAATATCTCTTTTATAGTAATTAAGAGCGACATGTATGAAGATCGGCGCATCGAGGCGCACGTTTTCACGGTATTTTTCGTGAAAGCTGCGCCTCATTTATGTCAGCGACCGAAGTGCGCTCAGAAATTCTGGCGGAAACGTAGGCGCATAAGGAATGCGCCTAACATGTATTAAGCTTATAGACCGGCTGGAAATCAAAAATTATTCATTAAGCATGTCAGTGAATAGAAATCCTGCTTGGAGGACCACAGGTCCCAGCAATACCTGTGCTGTGCTGCCTTTTGTTGTATATACTGAATTGAATATACCTCTAAAACTGTATCAAAAAACTACACTACATATATACTACAAAAAAGGGACACACACCCTATACTATCTATATTACTGTCTCTCATAGCTATATTACATAAGCGGAGAACCCACCACACAAAGGGCGACCCCGCAACTTGCAACTTGCTTCTATTTATGACCTAGAAAAAACCCTTCCTTATCTTAATATCATCTAAAGGGTATAACCATGCATATACCAGGTCAGAAAAACAAAAGGTAAGTGCCAATATCTATATAACAAATGGAGATAGTAGAAAAGGCGCTTACAAAAGTTAAGTGCTATTAAGACCTCAGGTAATATACCCAAAAAGAGCAAAAAATCAAATGCCCGTAGTGTTGGGCGTAAGACCATAAATAATGATCTACACATATAAAACACCCCGAGGTATTCCAATATTAGATACAGCACAAATATCAGTAAGCGCATTCAAAAACAACCCAAACGCGTTTCGTCCCATCCCAGGGACTCCTCAGTGGGTCAAAAACAGCATTTCCATCTGTAAGAAAAATCAATATACAATACAATTCGTCAGCCGAATAACTCACACACCTAATACATTATTTAACTACATCAGAGCAAAATAAATACCTGAACCTCCAGTTAGATTCTCGTGCTACTCATCTGAAGGTATAGTATAGACCAGGGATGGTGTATCTCCCTATGGTGAGAACTTATAGATCGTCATTGGTGTATGGCGTCGCACGTATCTACTAAACAACTGAGGGTATTTATAACCCCTCAGACACTTGCCTCAATCTGAGGAAAAACCGCCCCCTATTACCTGTATAACATACCTGAACTCACTTCCAATCATGTACCTCCATCTAGCTATGGAAACCTACGGCGTCTCTCAAAGTATACTGCGCATGTCAGTACACACCGACATGGCGGCAGAGACATCAGACGGGAGCTCCGCGCCTGCGCCAAGTCTCCTGACACTCCGGCAGAGCCGCGCAAGCGCACTTACTGCCGGGCGCCATAACAGACGGCGCTACACTTATCAAGCCAGGATTGGCACCGCGCCTTGATCTTCTCATTGAAATACATTTCAAATACGAGTCACAAAGTGTGGCACTTATCTTGCGTCGGAAATACATTCCCCATTATTTACTATGGGGTTATCCCAATGAGAATCCGTCTGTATTGCGCTCTGAAAAACAAGTCTCCGGCCGTATTCTCGTCGGAATAACCCCAAAGCAAATAATGGGGAATGTATTTCCGACGCGAAATACGTGCCACACTTTGTAACACGTATTTGAAATGTATTTCAGGATGGATTTGCGTCCACAAATTCGCCCTGAAATACATGCAAAGTTTCCTGGCCATTTTTAAAACGTCTTGCAGATGGGTGGAAGACTTAAGGAACCGTTTGACAACCAGATTGAACACGTGCGCCATGCAGGGCACATATATTTACTATTTTGCCATAGGCAAACTTAAACTCTATCAGTTCTCAATCTATAAAGCACTAAAACTTAACCTATATTATGTATCACACTTAACCTCCATACACACTATTTAAAAACCTGATTTCTAACTTCTCAAGTTATCCCTTTCTAATTGTGAAGGAATAACTCCTTTTCTATTATCAAGTCTGGTGGGACACCACCTATTAACAGGGGAACCTTATATGTACAGTGATTTACTAACTCCAATAAGGGATCCAAAACATCCTACTTGGGCAGTCATTCCTAATCCGATGGACATAAAACATATAAGGTTTCTGTGAGACCCTCTGCAGCAGGTGACACTGTAGAGAGAGGTGAGAAATCACAAATTAAAAGGTCATGCCTGACCTCCCCAACATGTTTCACCAACTAAATGGCTTCATCAGTGGATAGAGGTCCGGTCCCATGTGGTCTAGCTCATTTCCTTTTATAGCATCTGAGGTACACACCCTATTCAGGTGCTCACCAATTGGCCACCAGAGATTCAACAACACCCATTCCCCCTTTTTACTCTCCTGCATGTATACTGAAACTATTTACTGCTGCTGCTGCTGCTGCGTTCTTATAAACAACATTGCTCAGGCAAATTCACCATCTCCATAGCGGGCTTTCGCCCTATCTTACCATGCCGCCCGCGCACTGTACCAATGGACATTTTTGCCCTAACTGTGATGGACTTCCATCCAACTTCTCTCAAATTATTGCGTCTGCGCAGCTCACCTAGAACGGACTAAGCAGAATAGGTGTTACATTTTACAGCACACTACTAACTGTCACTTCCCATAAACCTTTTCTCCTCTATGTCTAATATGCATATTCATTGGGAATACGTGTTCCATTATACTGTACAGTACACTGCTATCTTTGTCTCTTCCCATAAACCTCTTCTCCTCTGTATCTAATATATAGAATCACTTTAAGACAGCTACAGGCCATAAGGTTAGCCTGCCCCCCACCCACAACTTCCCCACCCACCTACCCCACGAAATAGACTGTCTTACAGAACACAGCTAGGTACCTACTTCATAATGTACAATGGAAATATGCAAAAATGTTAGTACGTTTATGCTCTATTGTATTTGCATACATTGTATTGCATATATTGTATTTGTGGTTAGCACAAAATCTACGCAGTCGGTAGAGACAATAGATGTATACATCAATAGGTGGTAATGTACTACCGAACTGCGTCTCGTCATAGCAACGCAAGTGTATATATTTTATATGATTTCGTTGCTAACAAATTCTTTATGCAAAATAAAAATATATCCCAATTTGTTAAATAGAAACTGTGGCCTCCTGTGATTAATACTTATCATCATTGCAAAATACTGGGAAAGTGGGAGACAAGGAGGGGGAAGGAGGGGATAAGGGGAAAAAAAAAAAAAAGTATGTGAACTCTAGTGCTCCTATAGTCATATATTCAACCATGCTTATACCACTGACCGTACTTAATCACATATATTATGTTTCTTCAAAAATTATATAGGGAATCAGCAGCATTAAATAAATGCTGAAAATGAAAAGCCTTCATTTAGGCCTTTGGGGTTCAATGTATTGAGTCTATATATCCATCTTGCCTCTTCCTATAATAGAACTATATCCAGATCGCCCTTTCTTTCCCCTAACTTTTTCACACAGATGCCCCCAAAATTTTAGCACCTCTATTTCACCATTATGTACTTCCAAATTGTGTCTCGCTAGGGTAGTTTCACCTATAGTTTTATTAGTTCTAAGATGTTTCAAGATCCGACGATGAAACTCCTGTATGGTTTTTCCCACATAGATCTTGGGGCAGGTACACATAGCCCCATAAACCACCCCTCTGGTTTTACAGTTGATAAATTGTCTTATCTCAAATCTTCTCTTATCAATGGGATCAACAAATTCTTTAGTTTTCCATATAAATGGACAAAATGAACAGTTGCCACAACGATATGAGCCTACCACCGGAGACTGTAACCATGTTTTTTTGCCATCTCCCTCAAAGTGACTGTGCACAAATTCATCCCTAAGATTTTTTCCTCTTCATATGTGACACTAGGATATTTTGGAATCACCTCAGCGAGTACCGGATCTGCTTTCAGAATGTGCCAATGTCTTCTAAGTATACCTCTCATTTCGTTAGCTCTATTATCGAAGGTACCTATACAACGAATTAAATCAGTTTTTTCTTTCTACTTTTTACTGATTAATAAATGTCCTCTGTCACTAGTCAAAGCCCTATTAAACGCCTTCCTCAAACATTTTTTTGGAAAACCCCTTGCTTGAAAACGTGCATTTAACTTAATACATTCTTTATTGAAAGCCTCTAATGTAGAGCAGTTCCTACGAGCCCTAAGAAATTGGCCTATGGGAATCCCCTTCTTTAGGGAAGGTGGATGCCAGCTAGAAAAGTGTAACAAACTATTGTTAGCCGTATTTTTCCAAAAAATCTTTGTCTGAATCTGCTTATTTTCATCCAACGTAATTTGAAGATCCAAAAAAAGGTGAATTTCATCCCAATTTCATTATCATTGAGTCTAGCTAAAAAATCCTTAATTAATTCTTCTCTACCGTACTGATACAAAATCTTTAAATAATTCTTCACTACCGTCCTAGTTTTTTTGAGACTATATGCAGGGAACATGGCTCAGCCCCCCTCGGTGCAGCGTGGACACCACGATTTTATGTTGTCGTGGAGAAAGCCACAAATCAATTTCGGCTTTCATGACGCGGAGCAGTTCCTCCCCTTTGTGACTTTGTTCGCCCAGGCAAACCAGGTGTAGAACTACGTGACACCGCCATGCCCTGCACATGTGGTATGCTGGAGGAGCACTAAGACAGTGGAAGCTGAGGTGGTGGAGGAGGCAGAAATTTGTGCAGGATCAGCAGTTTGACAACGTGGAGGAAAAGGAGGCATCTCCTGTCCAAGTTGCTGGTGTGGCTGGACAGAAAGGACATGTACTGTCCTTGACTGTAGTTACAGCTCCACACGTCCCCGCTGCCGTGCACTTTGGAAGACACCGACAGGCTCAAGGACTGGCCCACCTTCTTTTCTACATATTTGTGCAGGACTGGTACTGCCTTTTTCTAAAAGAAATGACGACTTGGGATTCTCCACTTTGTCTCGGCACAAACCATCAGTTCTCTGAACGGTGCAGAGTCCACCACTTGAAAAGGGAGGGACTGCAGTACCACCAACTTGGACAGGAGCATGGTTAGCTTCTGTGCCTTAGGATGGCTAGACGTATACTGCAGTCTCTTGGCAATCGCCTCTGTGAACGACTGCTGGCGCCATAAATGGTGAGGAGCAGGAGCATCTGGACCGGTAGATGATGGGAAAGACAGACAGCTACCTTCGGCAGAGGTGGTGGAGCCTTGACTGACTGAAATGAGATGCGTGCCACTGGGTGCAGCTGCTGTTGCTGCAGCAGGATGGATCACCAAATATGAGACACATTTCTCCCAGGCCACTGTTGACGCAGGGCCATGGTGCCAAAATTAGGTCCCTGTCCACGCTTCACCTTCTACCCACAGATTCTACATATTGGCATGTTCGTCTCCTTCGGTGTCTTGGCAAAAAAAAAGCCACAACGTGGAGTAGGTGATTTTACCACCAACGCTCCGCACTGACTGACTGCTACCGCTGCTGCCTTGGTGAGCACTTGAGCCACTACTTTCTGTCCCGGAAGGGACTTGCAAAGCGAGTGGTCTAACCCGTGGCTGTTTGGTTCCCGACCTCGCACTGCTGCCATCCTGCTGACTCCTGACCACACTACTGACTTGATGCCTGACACACAAACGGCTGCCCTCTTCTCCCGACGGGGAGGATGAAGCCCTTGCTTCACCTGGCACCCAAGTGCAATCAGCTACATCGTCATCGATTAGTGTTTGACCGTCACTGCTGTCCTCCTCAACGGTCTCGATTCAGAGCCTGACCGCTCACAACATAACCTACCATGCCACTCTCCACATCACTACTTGCCTGCCGACTGCAAGAAACAGCGGATGTCTGCCCCACCTCTTCTCTGCCCAGTAGCTGCTCACTGTCCTCAAGTACTTCGTCCTCTCTATATAGTGGCGCAGAGCCCGCAGCACACAGCCCTAATTTTGTTTTTTTGCACCCCACCCACTGCCTCAGGTTTTAAATCAGTGCAGTGTTCTTTGAAGCAGGTATCTTCGCTCCCTGAAGTATGCTAGTCTGAACAGGACCCAGTAAGAGGAAACAATAGCGTAGGACCCACTGTACTGAGTCCCGGTGAAGTTGCGGATGGGCTAATCATTTTTTGCCAAAGTGTGAACAAAAACCTCAACATTTTTTCATGTATCCTAGTTAGCAGTAATGCTTTTTCAAATTCCAATGTCCCTTTTGAAGTTTCCTACCCATAGTGTATGTCCACTGTTTTTCTAAATTTTGAATGTCACAGCACACAGAATTCTCTGCTGAGGAACCGAATGGGATAGAGCGGTTGAGGACATGTGGGGCCCCTGCCTCGCACTCTCCACATCAACTAAGGGTTTGTCTGACAAACCCATGACTCTTGGCTGTGGTTTTCAGATTGACCTGAGGAATTGGATGACCTAGTCAACCATTCAACAACCACTGGATTGGTGGTCATTAGGGATGAGCGATACTATCGACAAAAGTTGAAATCGGCACGATATTTAAGTTTATCAGAATTTTCAGATGACGCAATAGTTTCCATGAAAATCTTAAAGAAAATTGTTATCCACATTCCCTATCGCCTTTTTCCGCGTTTCTGTAATTTTGGCGACCAACCATCACTCAGAGCATAGAGGCTGGGTGAAGGGGGTATACAACGTCACGTGGGCGGTTAGGGGATCCATTGCTGAAAAATCACAGACTATTTTATTATACGGCTGCATTTACTGATATCTAATTCCCCACTATCCACTACAGACACACGTTCGCGGGCCTGTTCCAATAGCTGTTGTCCCAGCTCAGAAACACAGTCTTTTTTTATACAGAAAACCATCCTTGTATCTGTGAAGCTTAGGATATTGCTACATTTGAGAATTTTAGTTCTTATTTAGTTAGAGAGAGACTTTTAGAGACATCTATTGCTGTGTGCAGCCGCGGGCAGGGTCGGAAAGGAGGGGGGATGATGTGCAGCCCAGCCTGTCCTGTCCTTAACTGGCATTGACATAGCAGTGTTTTTTTTAACATTTTTTGGTCAGCAGACCTCCCAACTGAGGTGAAATTGTCCCTTTTGTTTTTGCAGTTCTGTTGGTGTCTGTGCATGGTGTCCAGTTTGTCGCAAATAGCCCCAATTTGTACATAAATTGGGTTACAGATATTTTATAATAACTGGTGCCTGTTGTCAGTGGTGCCGAAACTGCCATATCTAATCCATATAACTTTTAAATAGTTCTATTACAGTCCATGCATCTCAGTTTGGCGCAAATAGCGCACTTGTACGCAAATTTGGTTACAGATATTTTATAGTAACTGGCGCCTCCTTTTTGTCATTGGTAGTCCAAAACCGCCAATGTCTTATCCATATTAACTTTAAATATTCTTTACAGTCCCTGCATCTCAGTTTGGCACAAATAGCGCACTTGTACGCAAATTTGGTTACAGATATTTTATAGTAACTAGTGCCTGTTTTCAGTGGTGCCAAAACCGCCATATCTAATCCATATAACTTTTAAATAATTCTGTTGCAGTCCGTGCGTCAGTTTGGCGCAAATAGCGCAATTGTCCGCAAATCTGGTTACAGATAAAAATATCTGTAACCAAATATAGTAACTAGCGACTGTTTTCAGCATTATAAAACCGCCATATCTCATCCGTAGAACTTTTCAATAGCTGTATATTGCACTCCTTGCGTCTCAGTTTCAACAAACTATTGTACAAGTGAGCTATTTGCGCAAAACTATCAATTGCTAGTCCTACTGGGCAGTTGTAAATCTCAGGGACTGAAGGAAGAGCACTGTTGATTTTGTGTTACGGTTCATCCACCAGACCGCATTTCACAGATGTTTGATAGAAACAATTCTGTTTCTAATCCTAGTTGGCCATTGGAATTTAGAGGGATTTAAGAATACCTGTGATTTGCCATCTTTGCAGTACTGTACAGTTTCTCAACAAGAGACTGTGAAGAACTCTTCTATACCTTTAAATTTTTATCTCTCTGAACATGGAGCGAACTACAGGTAGTAAGCGAGCAAAGAATGTTGTAGGACATGGAGCTAGAGGTACGAGAGAAGGTGCTCCTTTCACTGCCGCGGACAACACGCAAGCCAGCACATTGTCAGTTGCAGGACCGTCAGGCCTGTCATCGCTGGGTCAGTTCCCTGTGAATCTCAGTAATGAAGAGCGTCGCCAATCTGTTCTTCAGTGGTTAACGCAACCTGCATCCTTCGGTTTTATCACCTCGTCCTCCCAGTCACGGCCACAAATGTTGTCATCATCGTCAGCATCCGTCCAACCTGAAGCGAAGGCAGGCCAAATGTCAACTCGTGTACCCACCACTGTGGATAATCCATTATCTGAAGACCACTTTGATGACACAATGCGGTGGAGGTCAGAAGGCATTTCAAAAGACAACAGGCCAAAGAGAATGATTTGGTCTGCTCTGACGCCCAATCACTGATGCCATCAGAGGAGGAGAAGGAAGCTGGTCAGTCGGCACAAATCCTGAGGGTCGCAACGCCTGCGTGCCTGTGCTTGTAGCCCACAGCTCCAGGATGTAGAATGTCAGGACGAGGAAGTTACCTGTGATGAGATGATGATTACATTGCGGATCCAACTGGTTTTTCAGCAGAATTTGCTTGCGAGTGCTTCATCAGTGGACGAGGAGGAAGATGATGGGGTAGTATCAGTACGGGTCAGGAGAGGGCAGTCGCACAAGTCCGCTGAGATTATTCCGCCAGCCATGATAAGTGGTGGCAGCGGAAACACCGCTCCTCGCTTATCGCCAAATACTTGTTTCTTCCGGCACTTTTTATTCTGAGGGTCCATAAGGGCATCTGTGCAGGTTTTGGGGTCATGACGCTGTAAAAGACAGGGATAGTCAATGTCCTGTTTACTAAAATAGTGGTTCAAATACTTGTTTCTTCCGGCACTTTTTATTTTTAAGGGTCCATAAGGGCATCTGGGCAGGTTTTGGGCTCATGCTGCTGTAAAAGAAAACAATAGTCAAGGTCTTATTGAAAAAAGCGTATTTCCCACGCTTCAAGGCCATAAAAATGAACAACGGTTATTGGGTGTCCACCCTCCTTGATCCACGTTCCAAATCAAAAGTGAGCAATTTCCTTCCACCCACACAAATTGACAGGACTTAGAGACACCGCTAGAATACAAACTGGACCCCCTAGGGCCCTGCCAGCTGAACCTCTGCATTCCCCGTTGAGACGTTCTTGCTGCCACCACATATGTGACGAGATGTTGGTCCCTGTTTTGTGTGAAAGGGGCCCCTTTGCAGTGGTGGTTACGCCATCATCATGTTTTCAGTTAGCCATTGAACATAATGAATTATTTTAGCATATGAATTTTTTCTGTGACTTTTATAGCCTAATTGTCTTTCATAAGATGTAGCATGTATTAAGTTTACTACTGTGGATGTTAATACCAGCTTCTCCTCACCTGTTTGGGTGTAAGAATGAAGTTGTTGTTCCTCTCCCATTGGCTTTAATGGTCATCGGCGATAATCGACTATTTACATGGTAATTGCCAATATCGACTATCGACTTGATAACGATTGTTGACACAATCGCTCATCACTAGTGGTCATCACACGGCTGCTAGATGACACCGGTAGCCGAGTGACCTCTGCTGCGACGTCCCCCTTACTGTGCTGTGACCTGTGCCTGCTCCATGAACATTTGTGTCACTGTCACTGCCACTCCCATGTGAAGGGCCTGCCACCTCTCTGTCTGACACACTGTCTGATCAAAAATTTACAATAAAACAAACTCAGTTTAATGTAGATGTGTGTATATGACAAATACACACCCTGGGTTTGACACAGAGCACCCCAGAATAAGTGAAAAAATTAACTCCTTCCCACAGGTAGCAATGTCCCAAAATAAAAAACACTAGTTCAGGAACAGGTGTGTATATGACAGACACCTGTGAATTTGAAAGGTGTTTCACCCCAGTAACTCTAAGGGCTTGTCCACACGGCACGGGTTTTCACCCGGTTTTTCAGAGGGTTTTTGGTTTTGACAACCGTCTATAAATCGGGTGACAACTTTTATTATGGACCTCTATAGAAACCCGCGCAGGAATATGAACATGTCTATGTGAAGGAGAGGGCTTTTCTCTGCAAACCGCGGAGAAAAGCCGTCCTCCATTGGCCGTGTGCATTGCCCAAAAACAGTACAAATATCAGTCGGAATTTACAACCAGTATTTGCACTGTGCCGTGTAAATGTCCCCTAAAATTGGAAGTCTTTTGCACAGAGTGCAATCGAGTGCTGCGACAGAGAGAAGTTTATGCAGCCAAGACCCCGTGAGAAGTGGCAGACATGAACAGGGCTACCTTATTTGTAGGGCTCTGACATCACAGAAGCTGGCTGGCTGCTGATTGGCTGTAAGTCTGCACATGTCATTGAGGGCATTTCTTTCGTCCTCCCATAGTTCTTTGCCCCATGTCACGCCATGTGCTCGCAGCCATTTTAGATTCATTACCACGAATCGCCATGAACTTCGGTGTCATTCAGAACGAAATTTTTCATGAAATGCTAAACAAATTCCACTTCGTTAGAACTGATTCACTCATCATCGCAAATATTTGAGTTAAGATTAAAAGGAGTTATCCGGGAGTTTAATGATTTCATAGAACACTATGAACAACATTAATATTGAAAAGTAAAGATATTCCACCTTCCTGTGTTTCTTTTCTTTTGCCTCCTTATTCAACTATCATAAGATTCGTGAAACTTCCTGGTTGTAGGAGTGTCAGTCGTTCTTCTGTGGCGATTTCCTACAAGTCCCAGAATCCATTGCAGTTACCATCTAGGACTCCTCTGCACCCACCCCTACTCCTCCTAGCACTGCTCATTATCATTCCCCTGCATCTCTGCGCAAGTTCACAACAGGCTGTGCATAATACAGTTTGTAACATGGTAAAAAGACATTCTTTCCTCATCCTATAATACTGTATATGAATTACATGTACAAATATATATTCAGTTTTTCTTCATATGGTGCTTATTTTAATTATTCATAAGAGATATGGTTATTGTATGTTCCCTGTGTGTTAAAATGTATACGTTGTAATTAATAGCAACTAAATGTATAGCAAAAGGATACTTTTCCCTCTTTCTGACATATTTAGGTCAGCAATGAGTTAAAGGAATTACGTCACTTAACACGTGGGAGCTTCTCTTCCTTTTATATTCAAAAAAAGTCAGTATGTGAAAGTGAACCAGACCGTGAACAAGGGCAAGTTTGTAGCCCGAAACGCGTCGGTTGTTTTAACTTTTTGTACCCTCTGCACAGAAGATTCATTAATAAAGAAGCACGTTTTGCAAAGGTCGTGGCTAGATGTTCATTCATCCTGAAAGTTTTGTCTCTATCCTGCGACTGAGGATTTATTGCCAAGCCGGCCAGAAAACGTCTCCACGGGAAAGCTCAGCTGAATCACAGAATCACAAATTGGGTGAGCTACCTTTTTCTATTCACTATGTTACGTATCTACAAATATATATAATTTGGTTTATATATTCATGTATGTGGTGCATATCCCCCACAGCAGGTACAGAGCTATCCAATCATTTTAACTCTGATTGCTGTGGGCAATGTGGCATCACCCAGCTTTCCTGTACACTGGATAGCCTATCCAGCATCCAAGAAAGGTGGGTGATGTCACATCCCCCACAGCAATCAGTTTTTGATCATGGGAAAGCTGTGTGCCTGCTGTAGGGGATGTTGCATTATTCCTGCACACAGTGATGTCAGGGCAGCTTTACCATGGCACCACTACTATATAGTGAGCAGTAGGTAGACTTTTTATGACTGCTGCTGGATAATCTTAGATGTCCTAATGCACATTCAGCCAATCAAACAATGCAAGTCTTCTGACCATTTCCTCCTATCAGAAGAGGTAAAGACACAGTAAAAAAAGGCAACTAGACTCTAGCATTAATGAGTCACTATGGACACATAGTTATCACTGTATGTGTAAAACACCCTCCCCCTCCAGCTCTGTATTTGAATTATAATTTTCCTGTCAGCACCTCTGTTTACATAGTAACTGATGAGTCACTAGAAGCAGCCAGATCTTTCTCTGCTCAGGTCACATCCACTACAGCGCAGTGTTTCTGAGCTGATCCTGGCTTCAAAGCAATCCACTGTGTGATGATAAAACGTCCATAGACTCAGAAGCAAAACCATGCGATCGATGGACGTCACATGGTATGCAGGAAGTAGAAAGTAAAGGGCTTTCTGCCTGGTTTTGCAAAGCAGAACAGGTAAATACTTTTTAAAGTTTAATATAATTAAGTTATGAGCTCTATAGCAAATAAACCCCTTTAAGGAGAGCAGACATGCATTGCAGCAACTCTGCTCAAAAGTTCCTAATCTATAGCCATCCGTGAATTTTAAATAAGTAATTTGCTCTACAAACCATTTGCCATTACAGCAACATTGTGTGAACCCACCCTAAGTGAAGGGAAAAAATGGAAAATTGAAGTTTAGCGAACTCCTCCCCTTCCCCGGGGCAGCATCTTCTCAAAACTTTCAATTAAATACACAAAAAAAAAACCCAAAAATTTTTTTCTTGAAAACCCTTTTGTTAAAAACTAAAATACAAAATCTACATTGAAATATTTGTTAATTTAAACAGGGAAAAAAAATTTTGTGGGGGTTTTGGGGTCCAGGGAAAAAGAGATTAACCCTTCCGGGCCCAGAAAATTTCTGACCTTCCCCGACAAAAAGCCCAATTTTTAAAAATTCCTGAAATGTGACACTTCCCGGTTTTTAAAAGAATTTTTTTTCATAATTTTACCTACCCAAAATGTTTTCGATTTTTGTTTCCCTGGGTTAAAACCATTGTGCCTTTAAGATAGTGAGAAATTTTTGGCCCCATTAATCCTTGTTTATTTGAGAAAAAATCCAAAAAATTGAAAACTTTGGGAAAAATTTTGGCTATTTTCAAACTTCAAAAATGTCTGCGTGCAAACATATTTAATTCCCCACTCAAAAATAGTTTATAATTTAAAATTTTCCCCAAAATTTCTACTGAAAAGGTTTGGCATCATTTTTAAAAAATTTTTTTTTTAAAAACCTTTAAAGGGGGGTTTAAAAATTGCAACATGTTTTTTTAGGGATTATTTCCCATTTTTTTATGGGGGTTTTGAGGGGCCGTTAGATAACCAAAAAAAATGGACCCATATAATAAACTCCCCCCCCTTTAAAAACCCCCTTTTACCGACTTTTGGGCCGTACAAAAATTAACGGCTTTTTCGGTGGGGTTTTTCCCTTGCAAATTTGGGACGTAGGGATTACGTCCAGGCAAATCTTGCCCCCGCTCACAAGGGGGCAGGGTGGCCCCCGCGGGGGGATTAACCCCCCAAATGCCCCGCGACATCGGGGAAACCCGACATCTTTAGCTGGGGGCCCAGCGTGGGTGAGCTCCTGCTGCCTGCGATCCCGGCGCAGTAATTTGTCGCTTTCAGCGAAAGGAACTGATCTCCAAACCAAACCCCGAGGGCTAATGAAAGCACCCGGGGTTGGGTTTTGGTGAGGGTCACGATGCCCACAATGCATTGTGGGCACGTTTTTTGACAATTGCCTTTGGAGACCAGCTTTTAACCCTAAAAGCGTTTGCTGATCTCCTTGCATGAAGGGAACTGAAGAATGGAACTTTGGCAATTTCCCCCGGGGGAAAAGAGAAAAAAAGTGTGAAAAAGAAAAAAAAAATTTAAAAAAGTAAAACAAAAAACACAAAAAATAACAATAAAAAAAAAACTACCGCCCTTTTCCCCTTTACAAACGCCAATAACCCCAAAAAAAAGGGGCAAAAATAAAAAAAGAAACCCATATTTTGGTATCCCCCGCGTCCCAAACGCCCCACCCCTATAAATTTGTCATGTTTAAAATTAACCCGTACAAAAAAACGCCGAAAAAAAAAAAAAAAACAGTCACAAAATTTTGGCGTTTTTTTTGGTTCTCCCGTCACCACATAAAATGGAGTAAAAAGTCATCAAAAACCCCAAAACAACATCAAAGTGAGGGGCCTTTTTAAAATGTAAAATTTTTCATCCCGCAAAAAAAAATGCCCTTTTACACAGCCCCGGGATACGAAAAAATTTAAAAAAGTTCTGGCTATTAAGATAGCGATGCATAAAAAAAGGGTTTTTCACAAAAAAAAACACTTTTTTTTTAAAAAAATTTGGCTTTTCCCAAAAAAAAAACTACATAAATTTGGAAAACACCGTAATCGTTTTCAACCCACAGAGTAAAAAATAACTTCCACAGATACTGCACGTTTAACCTATTTTAAAAATAAAAAAAAAAACACCGGGGTAGGGTTGCAGTATTTTCTTTACCCCTGCCCTTCCCCCAAAAAAAGGTTTAAAAGGGGGATCATAAAGTCTTTGCCCCCCAAAAAGGGTTTCCAAAAAAAGTCCCAAATTTATCCCCCAAAAAAAAAATCCAAAAAACAGCTCCAAAAACAGGAAAAAAAAAAAAAAATTAAAAGGCTCTTCAAACTGGGGGCGATGCAGAAAACTTTTTTTCCTTTTCCCAAAAAAAATAGTTTTTTTAAATTTGGGGGAAAAGCTTAAAAAAATTTAAAAAAAATACAAAAAGGGGGTTTTCGCTGAAAACGATCAACCTGTTGGGGGGGGTTAAAAAATAGCATGTCATTTATAACCCCACAATGACCGCTGTAAAAAATAAAAAGCCCTACCAGGGTTGCTGTATTTTGTTTCAAAAAGCCTCACAAAAACCCTTAAAAAAAAAGTGATCACATGCCCGCCGTAATTGGGTACCAAAAAAAAACACCAACTCATCTCGAAAAAAAAAAAAGCCCACAAGGAGCTCCATATTCAAAAAATTTAAGGGAAAACAAGGCTGCCCAGAAAGACCCAAAAAATAAAAAAACAACTTTTTAAAAAACTCCCCTTCAAATTTTGGGAAAAATTTAATTTAAAAAATAAAAAACTTTTATAAAATTTTTATCAATTGTAATTGAAACCCCCCCCCATATTTTAAAATTTAAACCATCCCTTTTTCCCGTATTTTTAATACGAAAAATTAAACCCAAAAACAAAAGGCGGAACTGCGTTTCCCCCCTCCATTTTTCCCTGGGGGCCCAAAACTAAAGAAAAACCTGTGCCCCAATAAATTTTGAACCCTGAGGGGTTTTTTGAAAACCCAAAAAGGGGGAAAATTCTGAAGGGGTTTTACCTGTTCTAGTACTTTGGGGCTTTTCAGATCCAAAAGGCCCCCCCAATTTTCGTGGCCCAAAAGCCAAATAGCCGGGGCCCCCCCTTTTTAAACCCCCCGCCTGCGCCCAAACAGCTTTTAAAAAACCCAAAATTTAAGGGGAATTTCCGAAATTTGGGAAAAAATTGCGTAACCAAATTTTGGGGCTTTTTTTTCCCAAAATTTTCCTTGTTTAAAAAATTGAAACATTTTTCAGCTAAAAATTTTCAGATTATTGGGAAAAAATATCTATTTTTTTTTTTTTCAACCCCAACGCTAAAAAAAATTGTGAAACCCCGTGGGGTCGATATACTCCCCTGCAACCTCGGATATATTTTCCCTAACGGGGGTAGTTTTTCCCAAAAGGGGTCTTTTAGGGGTCCCTTTTTTAAGTTTTGGGAACCTTTGGTTTTCCGCAAACCTAAATTGGGCCCCTAAATAAAATCGTAAAGAAAAAAAAGGGCCCCCGAAATCCCCCCCTAAGGGGCTCCCCCCAAAACTGGGGGTTGTGGGTTTTTTAGCCAAATAAAGCACTAGGTCCACATATGGGGTAAACCGAAAACGGGAAATTTTGGGGAATTTAATATAATTTTGCTTTCCCTTTATCACATTTACCTATTCCTTAATCAAATTTTTAAAAAAAATTTAAAATCTGCAAAAAAAAATGAAATTTTGAAATTTCACTTCCCCCCTTTTGGGTTTAATTCCTTTTAAACACCTAATTTTGGGTTTTAAAAAACTTCCAAAAACGGTTTTGAATACTTTTAAGGGGTGGAATTTTTTAGATGGGGTCATTTTGATTGGGGGGATTCCCAACATAAAAGGTTTTTTCAAAGTCACTTTTTGAAAATGGGGCGGGCCCTAAAAAATGTAAAATTGGGAAATTTTTTTTAAATTTTTTAAAAATTTCTACTAAAATTTTTAAGCCCCCCTATGTCTTTAAAAAAAAAAAAAAAAGACATTTAAAAAAAAGATGCCAAACTACAGGCAACATATGGTAATGCCAAATCATAAACTATTTTGAGTGGAAAAAACTATCTTTTTACATGCAGAAAATTTTTTAAGTTTTTAAATTGGGGAAATTTTTTTTAATTTTTTCACATAATTTGGAAAATTTTTTACAAAAAAGCAAGCCCTTTTTTTGGAAACCCAAAAATTTTTTACTATCTTTTAAAAACACAATGTGTCAAGAGAAAACATTCTCTAAACACTGGGGTAAATTAAAGTGTCAAAAGTTATCTCACATAAATTTACACATAAAGATTTAAAAAATGGGCTCTTTCAGAGAAGCCCAAAAAAGGGCTCCGGCGGGAAGGGGGGGTTTAAAATATTTAAAAACAGCATTTATAAGAATTTTTAAAAAACCCCTTAGTTAATTTCACAGAAATTTTAAGGCAAATTGGAAGGGGAAATTTCAAAATTTTCCCTTTTTTTTTCAGATTTTCAATTATTATCCTTTTTTTACTAGAACACTGAAAACCACCAGGTAAAAGAAACTCAAAAATTTGAACCCCAGAAACCCGCCATAGGAGGAGCACCTACCGGGGCTTTGAGGTGTTTATTTTCAAAAAAGAATTTTTTTTAGGCGCCAAATTTCAGGTTTGTGGACCCTTAAAGGGGCAAAAAACTAATAAAAGAACTAAAAAGGCCCCCCTAATTTTTAAATTACACCCTTTAAGGGAAATAAACCCCGGAAAGGGAGGAGTAAATTCCCAAACCCCCCTGAATTTTTTTTTTTCGTAAGGCAGTGGGAAAATGGGGAAAAAAAAAAAAATTTTTTTTCCAACCCAAACGGGAATTTTGGCTGAATTGTTAATTTTTTCAAAGAACCTGGAAAAAAAACATTTTTTTTTTACCAATTTCTTCCAATTTTTGCAAAAAATAATGTGAGTTTTAAACTTGTTTTTTTGGGTTTTCATGGTAGAAACTACAAAGGGGGGGAGGGGAAGGGGTTTTTTTTGGTTTTGCAACGCAATTTTGGTGGGTGCCATGTCACTTTGCAAAGCCCCAAAAATAAAAGAATAAAAATGACCCCCTACCATAATCACCCCTTTTTTAACACCCTTCAAGATCCCCCCTCCAGGGGTGTATTGGCTTTTTGGGTTTCACAGTTTTCCATAGTTTTTTACGCCCTGGGACATGAAATTGGGGTGGGGGGGGAATGCATTCCGCCATTGTTTTTTTGGCTCCAATTTTACAGCTTTCCCAGTGCAGCATAAGTGACATAATAACTTTACTGTTCAGTAAAATTGCAATGATAAAATTTTTTATATAGATTTTTAATGTTTTCACTTTTACACAAAAAATGCGTTTTTATAAAAAATTGCATTTTTATGTCTTCATAGTCTGCTAGTGATACTTTCTTTATTTTTTTGTATATGAAGCTGATTATAAACTTGTTTTTTGTGGAACTGGTTGACGTTTTTATTGGTATCATTCTGGGTTTCATATAACGCTTTGATCACTTTTTATTAAGGTTTGTGTGAGGTATTTTGAACAAAATACAGCAATTCTGTTAGTATTTTTTATTTCACCATGCAGTATAAATCAAATGCTAGCTTTATATTTTTTTTATGTTTTATTGATTTTACAAAAAAAACCACTTTTATTCAAGAAGGAAAATACAATTTCAGCGATACCCAATTTATATTGTTTTTTTATTTTTAAGCTCTTTAAAAAAAATAGTTTTTACTGTGCAAAACAATATTTATGTATCGCTTTCTTCTAATAGCCATAACTTCTTTATTTTTCCATATAAAGAGTTGTGTGAAGGCTTTTTATTGCAGGATGAACTGCCGTTTTACTTGTTACCATTTTGGTATTTATATGGTTTTTTTTTATTCCATTTTATGTGATGCGGAATGAACAAAAAATCTGTAATTTTTTTTATTTTTATTTTTTACAGCATTCACCGTGCGGGTTAATTAACATGGCAGATTTATAGGGTAGGTCGTTACACATGCAGCGATACCAAATATGTGTACTTTATTTTTTTTTTTTCCTTTTTGGGCCCGATAGGCATTTGTAAAGGGGGAAAAGGCAGTGTACGTATTTTTATTTTACTTCTTGTGTTTGTGTTACTTTTTTTTTTTCTTTTTCCTTGATTTTACTTTTTCCCCCCATGGGTTTGTTCAGGACTTTAGATCACTGATACAATAAAGATCAGTACACAGCATTGTATTTACAGCAGTGGCACAATTGCTGCTGCTGCACCGACGGTGAGCGAGCTCCTTTTGCCTTTGTCCTAGCTGTGTCAATGATACTAAATTGCTTCAACTAAGGGGTTAATCACCCGCGGCCGGTGCTCACTCCGGCTGCGAGTGATGCAGCATGACGCCAGCCATAATATACCGCTGGTCTCATATTGTGATTGTGCGGGGCTCGTTTGTGAACCTTCATGATCTGCAGAACGTACTGGTGCATTCTTTTGCGGGAACGCACTTCCCGCTAGGACGTACCGGTATATCCCATGTTGGGAAGGGGTTAATGATGTTTCAATTTATATCTCAAGGTACCACTGTATTTGTAAATCACTTTCATAAGAAATAACAATTCATTGCATGCCATAACTTACATAATTTCTTCAAGTTCATATCAAGTCAAGCTCCCTTTTTGTAAAGCCACTCTCCTTTTAGTCTAAGCCATCTCCCATCAGTGAGTGAGGCACAACGAGTGTGTAAAACAAATAATACATGTGTCTAAAACATATCCAAAACTGTTTCCAAAAATCAAATTTTTTTAATTTTTGTACCCAAAGCTAGGTGCAAACACTTTGCCATAAACTGAGAATCCTAAGTACTGTATATTTCTGAGCACACTAGTGTTATGGAACATCGAAAGTCTTCCTGTGAAGCTTTGAAATTCTATTCATTCAACTGGTTGGGCCTTCTTTGTCAGTAACATAGGATACTAGGGAGTAAGGTCACTTTTGGGCAAACTTTTGTATTTGGAACTAAAACTGCCACCAAGTGGATTTAAAAAAAAAAAAGTAATATTTTATACAAGCAGACTAACTTTTAGACCAGAGCAGGTGGTAATTTTCCCGTACATTCCTGCCTGAGGCTCCCAAAAAACTGAGCACACTTGGAAGTAAGATGGCACAAGTGAGCTCCTGAGAACCACATTTATTAAAATAAAGTTGGTTGTGGAATGTGCTTTGGCCATCCATGTAAATTATTTGTAAATGTCAAGGTTGGTGTTTTTAACATTTTCAGAGGACTTTATTTAAGCAAAGATGAAACACACAGGAAAATGCAGGCATTCCATGAAAATGTCTCTATAGGGGGGTGGATCCTTTTGGGGTGGAGGGGCAACAAAGTCCAACGGGGAAGCAGGAAAGTTTTTAGCCTAAAGCAGGGGAAAAGATAAAAGAGGGAAAAGGAGATTGGGCAGTGCCAGCAGACTTAATTTTGAAATTAAAGTGGGAGTTTGGACAAGGCCCGGAAACCCCCAAAAGGGGTTGTGATGGGGGTAAACCCTGGGACGGACAAAGGGGAGTTGGGGAAAAGAAATATAAAAAATGCAAGGGTCAGCAGGAGTACAGGAACAAGAAACAGAGATAGCTTGAATCACAGTGCAATGACCCAGGGTCTAAAAGAAAATCAGGGGCCCGAGTGCAACAATAAAAAGGCTAAAAAGAAAATCCCCCAGGGAAGGTGGGCATCAGCAAAGGGGGTGAGGGCAGAGTAACTATTGCCCTGCTGGAAGGCACGAAAAAAAAAAAACACTGAATGGTCCCCAGAGTCAAAGGCATTAAGTAAGCAAAGCACCATCCTTACACGGTTATTTTGTAATATATACTTGTTTTCTTCTTCAGGAGCATTAGGTGTGCACAGCGTGTAGCAAAATGTGAGTAGAAACAGATATGAAACCCTTGTTTAACCTTACTTTGCTGTAGATGTTTTTGACTGCATTTATCTTTAAACTACATGGTGGAGATTGCTTCACTTGGCAGTTGTAATTGCCCTACCTTTGTTACCTAGCATGGCAGTATCAAAGTTTTGGTTGTGGGGAACCCTGATGTATGAGACTATGTATAAGGGATTTATCTGGGAGCCCTATAGAGATGTGGGCCCTAAGAGGTGTTTTACATACACCACCACATCACTAGGAGGAAACTGTGATTGCTTACACTAGTGAACACCCTGCAAAAGTTTATGTAAATGCTCACAGAGACTGATCTACTACAGAGGAACTTGGCTATGATAGGTGGCCAGAAGGCCTGCAGGTAGTCCAACTAACCTGCTAATGATACCATGACACCATTGCTGTGACCATCTGCAGCGAACATTACAGAGAGATCAAGTTTCTGAATTGATACTGTAGACATGTGGGGGTGTCTCAAGGTGTGACCACAGAGGGACATAGCAGAATAGTTGCTATCACCGCCACAGTTTGATCATTTTTTAATTCTGTCAGACCATGGGTTTCAGATTGTTGACTCTTTTATTTCAGTCCAAGTATCTCTCTTTCACACCTGTCTCCCACAAATCACTTTATGACAAGTTGTTTCTGTGTTTTAGATGTTTTGCTACATGTCCAAATTATTGTGTCATATTTACAGTCAGCAATTTCCTCAAATGTTTGTGATAGAATTGAGTAATAAAGAAATAACACTGCCAAAATCCACCATGCTCCAAATTCCCCTCTAAATCAGGTGAATTGTATGCACATTTATAAGAACTTGTCAAATGGAAATTATTCTAGCCAGCATTTTGTTGCAGGCGCAAATAAACATACATTATACCTAGAGAGGGGCGAATTTCTCAAAAATTCGATTCGGTTTCCCAATTTTCCGACAAAACTTTTTGTTTCGGCACAACCTTAAAAACACTTTTCCAGGCTGCACAAGCCCGCAGGTGCGTAGAACGTTGTGCCAGCTTAAATTGCGAGGGAGTTTGGTTTGGTCTTCATACAATGTTGTGTTTTAGTATGGGAAAGCAGATGACTGCCGCCCGCTCTTGAATCGCTTCACTATAAAATTCCCTGGGGGACTTTAAAAGGGCAAAACTACCAAAAACTCAAGCGGGAAGACCTGAAAAGTCATTTCCACGAAAGCTGGAAAAAAACAACTGAAGCTCAGGTGGGAACATTAGTGACAGAGTGGGAGGTGGGGCGGCGGCACCCCAGCAGCATAGGCAGCAGGGGCCAATGACATCAGTGGCAAAAACAGGAAGCCACAGAGTGGCACAATGACTAAGCGGGAGGGCACGGGGGCAGCATATGAGGTCAGCAGTGGCACAAAACATTCTGGAGGTGGGAAAAAAGGAGGAAGCCCAGAATGGCACAATCACACAGTGTGGAGGGTTACGACAGCAGCAGTAGAGATAGGGGGTGGCAAATGACATTTTGGGGGGCGGCAAAACGTATTAGGGCCACAATGGCACAAAATACAGTGTGGAGGGCACGACAGCCCGCAGCATGAGATCGGCAGTGGGCCCAAGACTTTGGAGCGGCAAAACATATTAGGCCACGAGTGGACAACACACGTGTGGAAGTCACGGCCAGGGGAGTAGAGATCAGGCAGTGCACAATGACATTCTGGGGGCGGCAAAACAGTATTAGGCCACAGAGTTGGCACAATCACCAGTGAGGAGGTCACGACAGCACAGCAGCAAGATATCTGGGCAGTGGCACTATGACATCTCCCTAGGTTGGAAAAACAGGAGGAAGCCACAGAATGGCACAAATACTGAGAGCGGTAAGGTCACGGCGGCAGCAGCATTCGTCAGTCAATGCTCAATACACAGTGAGGATGGCACGGCAGGATTCACAGCCAGCAGCAAGATGTCAGAGAGTGGCACAAATGACATCTGGAGTGGCAAAACAGGAGGAAGCCACAGAGTGGCACAATGACTGAGAGCGGAGGCTCGGCGGCAGCAGCATGAGGTCAGGCAGAGGCACAATGACACAGTGTGGAGGACATGGCAGCAGCACATCAGCAGCAGATCAAGACAGTGGAACAATGCACACAGTGTGGATGTCACGGCACCGCAACACCACAGAAAAACAGCATGAGGTCATAGAGTGGCACAATGACAGAGTGTTTAGGTTGGTAGCAAATACCAGTCCCTGGTAAAGATGGTGTAGGCAGATGAGAAACTGCAGCAGATGAGTGGCATTCAGGCGGGTGGCAGCATCAGAATAGTGGCTGCGGCAGGATAATTGAACCCAGACTGAACGCCTAAGGCATTGGTGTTGAAATCCATGCCGACCACGCCTGATTCAACTTGACAATGGTCAGGTCGTTCCACATTCCGAGGACCACGGTTCTCTCATTGGGGTAAAGATGGCCCCCGCCGCCTGAACAACAACCCGCTCTGATCCACCCATACTGCCGGCCTGAACAGCTTCTATCCACAGCAAAACTACGGCAAGTTGTTGCCACCCATCTCCAGTTTGGCTGCCCCGTAGTCCCAGCGGATCTTCTAACTGAGGTGGCAGAGTGCCTGTCCAATAGGCACAACCTGTTGGGGGTTCAGGACTGCTCCAGGTCCTGCTGCAGCTTGCTGGTCGACTGCCCTCCTCACTATCGGTGAAGGAAGCTGCTCATCTGCAGTGACTCCATACTTAGGTTACAAACTGAAGTGATCTGGTACTCGCTTCTAAACCCCCCCCACCTACCCCCACAGCCGCGGCAGTGATACTGAGCGCTTGAGGAACCCCCCGGCAGGACCTAGACAGAGGAGTGGGGGGAAAAAAACGATGCCGCCCATAATGCACGGCCAACTGATCTACGGAGATTTCCCTATAGTATTCTTTGAGTTTTGTCTTCCCCCAATAGCTGGAAAAAGCACCCATTATGGACCGGTAAGCGAGGTCCAATAGGGTGGAGAGCCAGAATCATCCCTCTGGCCGGATGCTGACTATTTTCAGCTGTCACTAGCCAGGCAAAATAAGCATTCTGCGGGCCATCACATCAATTGCTCCGAGGGGCTCCCTGCCTCCATTCCACTTTATACTGCATACGGTGCGTGGGGGTCAACTGCCTCATCATCGCTCATCTCCATCCTACTCCTCCATCTGCTTCTGCTCCCCTCTCGTCACCTGGGGTAGAAATCACTTCATTACACCATACAATCTTTCTGCACCAATGTCCTCCTCCCTCCTCTTCCATTTCAGTCCCCACCGGACTCATGTGGCCGCGAAAAGTAGTCCGCCAACGTCTCCATTCCCATGCCCAAACAGATTTTTCACATCAGTTTCAGGACATAAGCAGTGGAATGCTTATTCATCCCCTTAGTCCTGGCGACTGACAAATAACGTTGCCGCCTCGAATGGCCTCAACAAACGCAGGTGTCACGCATGGAAGCAGCCGTCAGTCTGACATCAAAGTTATACCCAGGGGAGTACTCTGTCTGCCTGGATCATCAAAAAATCGTTTAATGGCCCTTTCTCTGTTCATACAGTCGTCCAACATGTGCGATGCTGTAATTCCACGTGGTGGAAACATCACATATCAGAGTGTGTTGGGGACTTACTGCCTGCTGCAATTCGAGGAGGGTGGGAGTTCCTGCTTTGTACGAATGGATAAAGTGGCATGCACTGTTTCCTGCCGATTTTCAGAATGTACTGAAGATCGGTGGGAAGACAATCAGGAACCTTTTCACAACCAGATGAACACGTGCGCCATGCAGTGCGCATTGACCATCCCTCCTCGGTGCAGCGTGACACCCATTTACCTCCCATTGTCCGACACCATGGTTCCATTTGCAGTTGGCCGGAGAAAGCCCACACTCGAATTCTTGCTGCATGACGCGAGCAGTTCCTCCCCTTTGTCGACTTCGTTCGCCGAGGCAAGCCCAGTGTAGAACATGCTGACGCTGCTTGCCCTACACATGTGATATGATGGAGCGTACTTTGTGGAGGCGAGATGGGTGGTGGTGTGGGAGGGGATGAGTGCTGAACATATGGCTCAGGGCACAGTATGACAACGTGTAGGAGAAAGCGGCGTCTCCTGTCCCCAATTTGTTGCTGTGTCCTTGGCTTGGAAGCACATTCACCAAGTGGCACGTAAAGGACCATGTAGCTGGCCCTGACAGAAGTTACCAGCTCCACGACGTCCGCCTGCCCGAGCAAACCTACTTGGAATAAACCGATAAGCTCAAGGACTGACACCACCTTCTGTTCTACATATTTATTGAAGTGCTAGGTACTGCCTTTTTGGAAAAGAAAATACGGCTTGGAACTCGTCCCAACTCGTCTCGGCACAACCATTAGTTCTCTGAACGTTGCAGAGTCCACCATTGGAAAGGAGGACTGCGTACCAAACAACATGGACAGGAGCAACGGTCACTGCTGCACGCGTTAGGCGGAAGGTGGCACCCCATACTGTTGTCTCTTTTGCAATCGCCATCGCTGACGACTGCTGGCGCCATGAGTAGCGAGAGCAGGAGCATCTGACCGGGAGATGATGTCAAAAGAGAAACACTCCCTTCTTGCAGAGTGGTGGAGCCTTGACTACTGCAATTGGCATGCGTGCCACTGGGCGCTGCTGCTGCTGCTGTTTGCTGCGGCGCAGAATGGACCACCACATTCTGAGCCTCTTTTCTCCCAGCGCCACCGGATGGAGACGCTGCATGAGGTTGCGAGGGCCCGTGGTGCCAACGTTGCACCCAGGACACCTCACTTCTGCTTACAGATTCTACATAAACCCATATTCGCTCCCTCCGTGTCTAGCAAAGAACTGCCACACCGCCGAGTATGCGGATTTTACCGCCAACGCTCCGCATGAGTAAATACTGCCGCCGCTAGCCTCGCTGAGCCCCAGTCCGCTACTTTCTTGACGCTGCGAAGCGGGTTTTTTTACCCCGTGCCGCTTGCTCCCCGATCCTCACCTCTGCTATCCTGCAGACCACGGCCACACGACCCACTTTCTGGCTGCGCCCTGCCTGACGCGCAAGCTGACGACCCATCATTATCATCCGCGATGAAAGAAGCCTTGCCACACACGCTCCCATTGCGGATCGTCTACATCATTCACACTATTACTTGTGATACATCGTCACTAGCTGTCCACATCCACACGGTCGTGACTTCATCCAAAGGCTGACCTCTCACAACATGACCACTCCCCATGCCACTCTCCACATCTATACTTTGCCGCCTACTGCAAGACGGCAGGGGATTGAATGGGCCCCATTTCTTCGCTGCCAAGTAGCTGACTGACTAGCCCTCCCAACATTTGTTCATCCACGCTATATAGTGGCGCCTGAGCCCAGAACCCAAAGTAAGATTCTCTGGCTGAGGAACCGAAGGGACAGAGCGGGCTGAGACAGGTAGGGCCCGCTGAACCCGCTCCCGGGCCATGCCCAACTAAGGTTTGTGTCTGAGGTTCCCACCGACTCTTTGTACTGGGTTTGTCAGATGTCATCTGGGAGGAAAGGATGACCTAGTTCAACCAATCAAGAACCCTTTGGGTTCTGAACAACACACGGCCCTAGATGACAGAGGCATTTTGCCATCACCAGAGTGAACCCCCAGCTGCGACGTCCCCAGTGTTTGCTGTGCTGCACCATGGGCCTGTTCCAGAATGTTTGTGCCACTGCCCACTCGCAGGTGCAAGATCCCCTGCTACTTCTCTTCTGAATACTGTTTGTTCGAAAAACGTACAGACACTGTTTGAAGATGATATCTGTAAATGATAAATATACACCCTGTTGAACCCAAAGAACCCAGTAACAAGCTTGGGTAACCCTTGATATAAATTTGCGCTCCAACAAAAGGCCAGGAAAAAATTTACTTGTATGTGTCCTTTTAAAAACACTGTGGAGTTTATTAACTAAAAGTAAAAGCACAAAACAGGCTTAATTATACCTTCGACATGAAATAGGCACATGAAAAATGTATAATATTTTGGCGTTGAAAAAAACGGTTTATTTTGCATGCAACACCAGCAAAACAACCTAACTAACCCCTGGCTGCAAATTGGTGCCAAAGAATTGAGCCCCAACAAACTATACTTAGTAGCGTGTTACAATGCAGTTTCTACGCACACACAACAAGAATATACAGTTGTAATAAACATTAGCTTGTAATTAGTCTACAGGAAAATAAATATATTTTGGCGTAGACAAAGACGGATTTTAATTTTGTCACACAGCAGCAAAACAACGCTTAATTAACGCCGCTGGATGTAAAATTGCGCCAAAGAATTGAGCCGCACCAAACAAGTAGCTTATGTAGCGTGTTACAATTGCGTGTTTTCTATGCCACACAACAGAGATACAGTTGTAATACGCCTTTGCTTGTGAATTAGTTAACACAGGAAAAAATATATATATTGAGCCGTTGACAAAGACGGTTTATTTTTGTCAGCCCACCAGCAAAACAACGCTTAATAACCTCTGATGTAAATAGCGCCCAAAGAATTATGAGCCACACAAACTAGTACTTTGTAGCTAGTTTACAATTGCGTGTTATCTATACCCAACACAACAAGAGAAACATGTTAGTAATTCTTTGCTTGTGATTAGGCCTACAGGAAAATTTATATATTTTTAGGCGTTGAAAAAGACGGTATTATTTTTGTCAGCACACCAGCATAACAACTCTTAATTAAACCTCTGGATGTACATTGGCGCCAAAGAATTGACCCCACAAACAATAGCCTTTGTAGCGTGTACAATTGCGTGTTTATTCACTACGCCACACCAACCAAGAGATACAGGTATATAATTAACCTTTGCTTGTGATATAGGCTACAGGAAAAATTTATATAGTATTGGCGTTGAAAAAACGGGTTCCTTGGGGTCAGCATCAACCAGGAAAACAACGCATAATTTAACACCCTGGAATAAATTGCGCCAAAGAAAATGAGACAGGCACACACTAGTAGCTTGTGTAGCGTTGTTACAATTCGCTTGTTTTCACTAGCCACACGCACACCAAGAGAGAAAATTGAAATTAAACCTATGTAGTGAATAGGCTACCAAAAAAAAAATATATAATTGGCTTAGTGAAAAGAACGTTATTTTTGTCGAGCACAGCAGCAAACAACCGTCTTAAGTTAACCCCTGGATGTAAATATGCGCAATAAGATTTGACCACCACAAACTAGTAGCTTTGTAAGCGTGTACAATGTCGTATTAGCTACGCCAACACAACAAAGATAAAATTGTAAATAACCTATGGCATATGTGAAATAGGCTACCAAAAAACAATATAAATATTTGGCGTTGAAAAAGACGGTTTTATATTATGTCAGCACCAGCAGCAAAACATCCTTAATTAACCCCTGGATGTAAATGCGCAATAGACATGAGCCACCACAAAACTAGTAGCTTATGTAGCGTGTAACAATTGGCGTCAATCTACGCCACACAACAAGAGTATAAATAGTAATATAACCTTTTGCTTATGATTTAGGCTACCAAAAAAAAAAATATATATTTGGCGTTGAAAAAGACGGGTTTATTTTTTGTCATCACACCAACAAACAACGCTTAATTAAACCCCTGGATGTAAATTGCGCAATAGAAATGAGCACCACAAACTAGTAGCTTTAAAGCTTGTATACAATTGTTTTAATTTTTCTACGCCCACAACACGAGATAACATTGTAATTAAACCTTTGTCTTGTGAATTAAGGCTACCAAAAAAAAAATATATATTTGGCGTTGAAAACACGGTTTATTTTGTCAGCACCCCCACAAACAACGCAATAATTTACCCCTGGATGAAAATTGCGCAATAAAATGAGCCCAACACAAACTAGAAGCTTTGTGAGCGTGTTACAATGTGCGTATTTTCTACGCCACACAACAAGAATAAAATTGTAATTAGACCTTTGCTTGTTGAATTAGCTACCAAAAAGAATATATATATATGGCGTTGAAAAAGATGTTTATTTTTGTCACCACACCACAAAAACAACGCTTAATAAACCCCTGGAGTAAAATTGCGCAATAGAATTGAGCCACCACAAACTAGTAGCTTTGTAGCGAGTTACAATGGCGTATTTTCTACGCCACACAACAAGAGATAAAATTGTAATAAACCTGTGCTTGTGAATTGCTACCAAAAAAAATATATATATATTGGCGTTGAAAAAGACGTTTATTTTTGTCAGCACACCAGCAAACAACGCTTAATTAACCCCCTGGATAGTAAATTGCGCAATAGAATTGAGCCCACCACAACCTAGTAATCTCATGTAGCGTGGGTTACAATGGTGTATTTTATTCTACGCCACACAACAAGAGATAAAATTGAAATTAACCTTTGCTTGGTGAATTAGCTATCCCCAAAAAAAAAATATATATTTGGCGTAAAAAGACGTTATTTTTGTCAGCACACCAGCAAAACAACGCATACTAACCCCTTGGATGTAAATTGTCGCAAAAGAATTGAGCCACCACAAACTAGTATCTTTTTAGAAGCCGGTTTACATTGCTAAATTCTCGCCACAAACAACCAAGAGATAAAATTGTAAATAAACCTTTGCGCTTGTGAATTAGGCTACCAAAAAAGAATATTATTTTAGGCTTGAAAAATAACCGGTTTTTAATTTTAGTACACACAGCAGCAAAAACAACCTTAATTAACCCCTGGAAGTAAATTGCGCTATAGAATTGAGCCCCCACAAACTAGTAGCTTTGTACGTGTTACAATGACGTATTTACAACGCCCCACAACAAGATGATAAAATTGTAATTAACCTTTGCATGTGTAATTAAGGCTACCAAAAAAAAAAATATATAATTGGCGATGAAGAAAGACTGATTATATTTGTCAAGCAACCCAGCAAAACAAACGCATAAATAACCCTGGATAGGAAATTTCGCATAGAATTGAGCACCAAAAACGAATGGAATTGATTGTAAAAACGCTGTTTCTTTAAATTAATACAACATGAACTGGCATAGATCCCACTTGGATATTAATTTTGTAAATGCAGCGCATGGACGCACCACTGTATTTCAGAACCAATACCCCCCAAAAATCATAAATAGAACATTCAGAGAACCGTCTCAGCGACAAGCTGGAACACCCCACAAAAATCGCTGTGTAAAAAATCAGTTTCTTACAGAAAGCGCTATCACCCGCAGCAAGCACCTTGCCCTGTCAGTACAGAGAGAGGAGAGTAGCTCCCAGCGGCGCGCTCGGTCTAATATAGTGCGGTGAACGTCACAGAAACCTCCTGTCACTGATAGGTCTTCATCTCTGCACATGTCATGCAGGCTAAGCCCTTCTTCCACCCAAGTGCTTTTGCCTCATGTAACGCCATGTGCTCTAAAGGCATTTTTATCAATGAAAAGGCACACCTTCATCCTCGAATCCCCCAAAGTTTCGATTTTCTTTACGAACCCGAAGTTTTCCCTGAAATACTAAACGAATTCCACATCGTTAGAAACGATTCGCAATCTCTAGCCCTGACCCATGCGATGACAGGCTTGACGGTTCCTCAACTGACGATCCGCCTGGCATGCTCTGTGTGTGAGGGTGAGCACATACACCACACTAGAAGGACACCTTCTCCTACCTCTACCTCCATGTCCTTCCCCCCCTCTTTGCTCCCTACCACCTGAAATTCGCATCCATGTTACAAAATATAAAAATTTGAGAAGGTAAGGAAAGAGTTTTGGAAAAGTCCATCTATAAAGAGACGGCAAATCTCCTAGCAATTCTCTAATCCCTCAAATCAAAACACATATCTGATTTCAAATAAACTTGTAAAGTAGAATCTTATCAACAAGCTGCGCCTGCCCAAAGTGAAAAAAGAAGACGTAGCTGAAATGAATTCGGATAATAAAATGTATTTTTTGGAACCTATCAATTCACAGTGGTGACTTACAAAATTGCTGGATTCAAAGTTAACTGCAAAGTAGATCTATCAACAAAGCTGGCCTGTGCCAAGAGAAAAACACGTATCTGAACTGTATTCGGATAATAAAAGGTATTTTTTGGCACCTAACAATTCACCTGTGGTGACTATAAAATTGCTGTATTCAAAATTTAAGAGAAGCTGGCCTCAATGAACAAAGCTGTAGTGCACCAAAGTCAAAAATAAACACGTATCTGATATGTAATTCGTATAATACAAGTTTTTTATGGCACCTTTCAATTCAACTGAGGGTGCTATAAAAATTGCTGTATACAGATTAAGTGCAAGGTGGAGTATATCAACAAAGGTGGAATGCAAAAAATTGAAAAATGAACACCTATCTGCAATGTATAGCTGGTAATACAAAGTGGAGTTTTGCACCTAACAAAGAGACCTGCAGTTACTAGAAAAGAAGTGTATGCCTCATAAACAGTTCAGGCTGCCCAAAATCCATGAAATATTTCAACAGAAAACTGTTAATAATAAAGCTATAAGCAGTGCAATTGTCGACACTAAATTGGTGAACTTATCCTCCTGACTTTACCGCAGTAGATGTCTCCTTATGAAATTCTCTTACCAAACTACATCAAGATCTTCCAATTACTGTAATCTAACTAAGTTGTACGGAAAATCACAAATCCAAATAGTAGAGGTTCTCTGTGAAGAAATAGAATAAATTCGCTGAATCTGATGGACACAAGCAGAGAAATAGCGCACGTCCTTGCGGCTCTGAGACGCTGAAAGACACTGAGGGCGAAACAAGGAAACGCTGTTCTAAGTAAAACGAGGTCAAGTATTTATTTCCAGCCAATCGCAACCAAACACATCCCATTCATGACGTCGGCAAACACACAACTCACCTGTCTCTATGTCTGTCATCTGATTTGCTGGCCTGCCAACATGACAGGAATGCGCCGAACACATGGCCGCGATCTAAATAGATGATGCACAGATTTTAGACCTAAATTATCGCATGATCTAAAAATTACGATCAACATAAAAACCGTGCCGATTTCAACTTTGTCAATAATAATCGCTCAACACTACTCAGAAGCCTAACAAAGGCTTCTGGTCTGTCTGTGACGTCACCACCATGGTGATAACAGTTACAACATCTAATAGTAAAGACATGTCCTGCTGTGTATTGTAACAGTGATCTACAAATGATCAACAAATTGTACGAGTGTAAATATTGTAAAAATAGAAATAGGGAAAAAAGTAAAATACAAGCACAAAAAGATAAAGTAAAATCCTGTTCACCGTTTTTTCCTCATTTCAAATACCAATTGCCCCAAAAATGATTAAAAATGAAAAAGTTCACGTATTTGGTATCACCGCGTTTATAGCGACATAGCCTTTAAATCTTTCAGGTTATTTAACCAGCATGTTGAGCGCCGTAAAAAAATAAATAGATAAAAAAAAGGCGAATTTGTTCATCCCACTGAACATAAAATGGGATAAAAAGTAAATAAAAAACCATATAAACCCCAAAGTGGTAACAATTAAAATGGCAGTTTATTTTGCAAAGAAAAAGCCCCTGCACAGCTCTGCATACACCAAAATTAACATGTCAAGAATACTGCACAGTGAGTGCTGTAAAAAATAATTGTTGTATTTTCTTTTTCTGACTCACAAAAAACAGATTAAAAGGCAATTAAAAATTCACGTCCCACCAAAAATGATACCGATAACAACATCAATTCAACCTGCAAAAAAAAATAAAAATCCTACGTAAAATGAAAAAGTTATAGCTCTCAGACTTTGGTGACACAAAAACGTGTTTTGTGGTTCATTTAAAAGTAAAAGTAGTAAGACATTAAAAAAATATGCAAATTTCATTGTAATCATATCGACCTACTGAGTACAGAAGTATGTCATCCTTATACCACAGGAGTGACTATACTGGATAAAAATAAAAAAACAACTCCCAGGATAGCTGTAAAAATGATCAAAGCATCATATGAACCCCATAATGGTACTAATAAAAATGTCAACTCATCCTGCAAAAAAACAAGCCCATAATAAGCTCCATATACAGAAAACTAAAAAAAAGTTATGGCTGTCAGACTATGACGACTACAGATGAGCGAATTTTTCCAAAATTTGATTTGTCATATCCGCCTAATTTTTCACAAAAAATCGTTTCGTCCCGTATTTGTTCGCGGTGAATCACGTTAAAATACAGCTATTTCCTGACTGTGGAGAGCCGATATGGTGTTTTAGAACATTGTGACATGCTCAAATATTCATAGGGATTGGTCTTGATACAATGCTGTGATTTAGTATGACACGCAGATGACAGGCGCCGCGCTCTCTGAATCACTACACACTCTATCACTTCTCTGGACATTAAAGGGATCAAAACTGACCAAAAAACATGAAGTGTGCACGCAGCCTGACAGTTAATGCAACGCCAGCTGGAAAGAACCAACTGAGGGCCAAGGTATCCCACTATAGCGCAAAGAGCGCACTCCTTCTACACACCGACACAGACGATTCCAACAGGATTAAGCAAGAACTATTCCGTTAAAACGCTTATACATGTATAGCTCTCCCCACCCCCTTCGCAAGAGTGAAAAGATGTCAGCCTGTAATTTTAACATTGACAACGACCGATCAATGTGCCTTTCCTTTGAACCCCAGTATCCCGCATTCATCTGTCAATAATCCCATCAGTAATTGCAAAAAACCAAAAACAAACAGGAGAAGATCCTAAATCAAGATGAACAGTAAATAATATTTGCATGTCTTTTCTGTGTTCTTATCCACATCCTCTTCCAGCTCTTTTGGCTACAGAATCATCAGACAATTCAGAATGCAAACCAAAGGGACCATGTGAACTGTCTTCAATACTACTTCAATCGGTTGTGTTTCACCTTTTCATCATTTAAATTGGAAAGAACCAAACATAGTGGGTGAATGTCATGAGAGTGGAGGGAAGGGTGGAAACAAGCATTAGGAAAACGCCTACAGGTGGGTCGAGAGAGAGAGAGGAAAAGTTGGCAAGCAGTATGAAAAAAAGAGTGGCCACAGAGTGGCACAGTCACAGATTGTGGAGGTGGCAGTAACATGAGTAGGCCACAGAGTGGCACAGTCACAGATTGTGGATGTGTCAGCATCATGAGTAGGCCACATAGTGACACAATAACAGATTGTTGAGGTGGTAGCAACATGAGCAGGCCACAGAGAGGCTCAATGACACAGTGTGGAGGTGGCACATCATGATTAGGCCCACAGAGTTCAGTGAGAGATTATGGAGGTGGCAGCAACATGAGCAGGCCACAGAGTGGCAAATAACAGATTGTGGAGGTGGCAGCAACATGAGTAGACCACAGAGAGGCACAATGACAGATTGTTGAGGTGGCAGCAGCATGAGTAGCAGCATCAGGCTGAAGAGTGCACAAATGACAGATTTGAGTAGTTGTGTCAGCATCAGAAGTCTACATAAGGCCTATTGAAGAGTTTGGTGTGGTGGGGTGTCAATAGCCAGTCTTTATTAAAGAATGGTGGGTGGTATATGAAGCAGCCAGGCAAGCAGATGTTAGCATCAGTTGAGATGCAGCATCAGAATAGTAGCTTGAGGCAGGTACCATGAGGAATCCAGACTCCTTTCTCAAAGTATTTGGTGAGCGTCTAATCTGATGCATCAGGCCATTGGTGTGTGGAAATCCTTGGCTGCCCCCATGGCTCTCTCACCATTTCAGGGGAGACAAGAAGCGAGTATTCCCTGGGTAACTATGGCCACGGCCGCACTGAACACCCACGCTGATGCCACACTACTGGCCGGGCAAGACAGCTCTGGCAGTGAGGTGGCAGAGAGCTGTCCAAGTAGGCCACCACCTGCTGTTTCAGGGTCTGCTCCAGGTCCTGCTTTCTGCGGCTGGTGACTACCCCTTTTTACCTCTCACTAGGTGGCTGAGAAGCTGCTCCTACAACGACCAATGACAACGGTTTCAGCTGATGGATCTGGTACTTACTCCAATTTATTTCTCATCCCACAGCAGCCGATGGCATGGAGATACGTGATGATAAGAACCCCCCCTCCCCATCAGACCTGCCAGAGGATGGACAATGGTGCAATAGTGCAAGCGGCCAACTGACTACAAGGATTTCTCTATATTACTTGAAGATGTCCTCCCTCTGGGCAGGTGAAAAAAGCTCCCAATTTTGGACCGGTAGCGAGGTCCAAGAGGGTCGCAGATCAAGATCTCATCCCTCCGCAGTGGATGGTGACTATTTCGGCTGTCACTACCAGGGCAAATCAGCATATCACGAACCAATCTTTATAAGGTGACTCTGTAGGGACCCCAGCCTCACTCCACTAGTGAACTCCTCAGTGTGTCTGGTTCATCTGCCACGTCTTCCTCATCTCTCTCTACCGTGCCTCCTGGCTGCTCCTTCGTCCTCCTCTCCTGTCACCTGGGTAGAGCAAGAACTCATTTCACCAGTTCAGCCCCCACCCGACTCGGTCATGTGGCCATGAGATTTAGTCGCCCCGTTCTCCAGTCACCTGACCACAACAGATATTGCAGCATCTTACCACAACATGAAGCAGTGGAATGATAGTATTCATCCACGTAGTCCCAAGTGACTGAACAAATAACGTAAGCCTCCTCAAAAGGGCCTTGAGACAACGGCAGGTGTCCACGCTTGATGACTGCCACAGACTGAAACAAAATAACACAGGTGAGTACTCCTGTCCCGCGTGATCATCAAGAAAACATTAAATGGCCTTTCTCGTTTATAGATCGGTCTACAATAAGGAAGCAGAAATTAAAATGGGTTGGAAAGTCTCTATCACCCATGTTGGGGGAGACCGTGTCTTCACAGCAACTTAGAGGAGGGATGCCTGGCGCTGGTAAGAAATGGCAGAAGGTCAAGCAAATTTTCCTGTCCAATTTAGAACGTGTTGACAACACAGAAAGCACACTGGGCCATGCAGGGCGCATGAGTCAGCCATCCTCAGTGCAGCGCTGACACCATGTTCCTTCCATTGTCCGTCACCATGGTTCCGATTTGCAGTTGTCGCCGATAAAGCCAGACATCGATTTCTTGTTGCATGACGCGGAGCAGTTCCTCCCCTGTGTGACTTAATTCGCTCACGCAAACTAGGTGTAGAACTGCATGACACCGTTGTGCCCTGCACATGATGGAGGAGCACTAAGACTTGTGGAGGCTGAGGTGGTGGTGGAGGAGGAGGCGGACATTGGCGCAGGATCAGAAATTTGACAACGTGGAGGAGAAAGCGACGTCTCACGTCAAGTTTGGTGGTCTGGCTGGGCAGGAATCACATTCACCCAGTGGGCTGTAAAGGACATGTACTATCCCTGACCGTAGTTACAGCTCCACAAATCTGCTCTGACTTGCACTTTGGAAGAAACTGACAGGCTCAAGGACTGGCCTACCCTCTGTTCTACATATTTATGAAGTGCTGGTACTGCCTTTTTCGGAAAGAAATAACGGCTTGGGACTCTCCACCTCGGCTCAGCACAAGCCATCAGTTCTCTGAATGGTGCTGAGTACACCACTTGGAGAGGGAGGGACTGCAGTACCACTTGTACAGGAGCACGGTCAACTTCTGCACCTTAGGATGGTTGGAAGCATACTGCTGTCTCTTGGCAATCGCCGCGGTGAACGACTGCTGGCGCCATGAGTGGCGAGGAGCAGGTGCATCTGAACTGGTAGATGATGAGAAAGACAGACAACTCCCTTCGGCAGAGGTGGTGGAGTCTTGACTTCATGAAATGGGATGCTTGCCACTGGGTGCTGCTGTTGCTGTGGCAGGATAGACCACCACATCTGAGACACGTTTTTCCTATGCCACTGGATGGTGACGCTGCATGCGTTGACACAGAGCCGTGGTGCCCACGTTAGCTCCCTGGCCACGCTTGACTTTCTGCCCTCTGATTCTACATATACACATGTTTGGCTCCTCTGGTGTCTTAGCAAAAAACTGCCACACTGCCGAGTCCCTGAGTTTACCACCAATGCTCTGCACTGACTGCTACCAACACTGCCTCGATGAGCCCCTGTGCCGCTGTTTATGAGCCCGAAGGGACCTGCAAAGCGGGTGTTCTAGCCCATGGCCGTTCGGCTCCTGAACGTGCACTGCTGCCACCCTGCTGACTCCTGGCCACACTACCGACTTGCTGGCTTCACTGCTGCCTGGTGCGCAAGTTGACACCCTCTTCTCCTGATGATGATAATGATGAAGCCCTTGATTCACCCGGCTCCCATGTGCGATCGGCTACATCGTCATCAATTAGTGTTTGCCTGTCACTGCTCTCCTCCTCAACGGTCTCGGTGTATACAGCCTGACCGCTCGCAGCATAACCCCCCCCCTGCCACTCTCTACATCACTACTTGCCCGCCTACTGCAAGAAGCAGTGAATGTCTGCCCCACCTCTTTGCTGCCAAGTAGCTGCTGACTGCCCTCCTCAAATTGTTCATCCTCGCTGTATAGTGGCGCTGAGCCCAGACCACATAGTAGATCTCTGGCTGAGGGAACCGGATGGGACAGAGGCGGGTTGAGGACAGGTGAGGGCCCCTGACCTGCTTCTGGGCCATGCCAACTAAGGGTTGTGTCTGACGAACCCACAGACTCTTGGCTGGGGTTGTCAGATGTCATCTGGGAGGAAGTGGATGACCTATTAAACCATTGTAGAACCGTTGGGTTGCTGGTCAACACATGGCCGCTTGATGACACCGGTAGCTCTGGCCTCGCCGATTGACCCCTGCTGCGACGTCCCCTTACTGGGCTGTGACCTGTGCCTGCTCCAGGAATGTTTGTGCCACTGCCACTCGCAGGTGAAGAGCCTGCCACCTCTCTGTCTGTCATACTGTTTGTTCAAAAAATTACAATACAACAAACTGTGTTTAATGAAGATGTCTGTATATGATAAATACACTCCCTGGATTTGACACAGAATTCCCCACAAAAAGTTGATAAAATAACTCTTGTCCACAAAATAAAATACCCTACAGAATGAATGTGATGGATTTCAGGCGTGTATGGGGCAGAAACACACACACCCTGGATTTAACTCAGAATACCCCAGAAACAGAAGAAAAATGAACTCCTGGGCACAGTTTGCAATATCCCAAAATAAGAAATGCTGGCTCAGAAACAGGTGTGTATGTCACACATTTGTGAAGGTTTTTACTCCAGTAGCTCAAAAATCAGAAGTATTTTGCACAGAGTGCAATCTAGTGCTGCTACAGCCAGATGCTTCTGCATAGAAGACAAAGGGCTACATGTAAAAAACTGTCTTGGTGTAAAATTCACTTTGTTGCCCATAGCAACCAATCAGAGCGTATCACTCATTTTTCCAGAGCACTATATGAAAAGAAAGGGGGGCTCTGATTGGTTGCTATGGGCAACAAAGTGAGAAGTGTGAGAATTTAAGATGGCGTCCGTATTTATAGGGCTGTGATGTCACAGAAGTCACGCCATGTGCTCGTGGCCATCTTAACTTTGTTACCGCGAATCGCCATGAACTTCGGCTTCGTTCAGAATCGAATTTTCCCTGAAATTCTAAACGAATTCTACTTCATTAGAGTCGATTCGCTCATGCCTAATGATGACATAAAAACACAACTTTTTACAAACACATTTTTATAGTCTTCATGTAGTAAAACATACAGAACTATATAAAATTATCACTGTAATTTTACTGACTTCAGAGTAAAGTTATCCTGTCATTTACACTGCACAGTGAACGCTTTAAAAATTAAATCCAAAAAACTATGGCGGAATCACTGTTTATTTTTTGCAATGTTTATGCCCCAATGCTAAAAAACTATGGAACACCTGTGCACACAAAATGCACAACACACCCTTAGATGAGATCCATGAGGGGTGCTGAATCCAAAAAGGGGAACGATTCTGGAGGTTTCATCTTTTTGGGTGTTGGGGTTTTGTAATGTGACATGGCCCCCAATAAAATTGCACTCCAAAGCCAAATGCGCTCCTCCCTTGTGTCTCCCATGCCCCAAACAGTGTTTACACCCCAAACCAAGGTATTGAAAAAAACTATTAAAATTTGCATAATACTTTTGGGGGGTTTACAAGAACCAGGTTTTCTTGTAAAAATGCAATATTTTCAGCTAAAATTGCAGATTATTGGATTTTTTTTTTTTCACAGCCTAACTTTAAACTTTAAAACCCCAAATTTGACTGCACAGTGTGAAAGAAAGGAGGAATTTAAAGTCAGCTAATAAACAAAGTGGAGGAGAAAGAAGGCAGGGGGGGAGAGAAATGGTATAGTTGAATCAACATACACAGCAAGGAATGGAGACAAAAAAAGGAGAGGGGGTGATAACAAGTTAAAAACATACCAACGGTCATAAGGGGGAATCAATAACATAGACGAGTGTCAAGAGGGAGGGTTCAAAATGAAAAATGGTGTATTTTTTTGGGGGGGGGTTGTTTTTATTTTCCATTCACTCTTCAGTTAATGCTGTGTCATCGTATTTTGCAGGTTGTTATGGGTTTTGGGGTACAAATTTTAGGGGATACCTTTTTTAATTTTGCATTCAGGACCCCTTTTTTGCAACTAATAAAATTTTTTTTCTTCCACCGTTTGGGCATGAAGGACGATTTTTTTTGTGTGAAAGTGTAATTTGCATTGGTATCATTTTGGGAAATATGAGTTATTTTTTTTCGGTTTTCAGAAATGGAAAAAATTTTAAATATTTTAATAGATTGGACTTTTATAGAAGCAGAAACAACAATTATGTGTAACTTTTTCTATTTTTTGCTTGTCAAGTGGCAAAATAAAATTTTTACATTTTTATTTATATTATCTTTTTAATTTTCTAGCCTTTTTTAAATTTTTACAATTGTACATTTAGGCCCTCTAGCGTACTTGACCATTGCAGGTGCGGGAGTTTGATAACTTACAAGCAGAGCAAGAGGTGGGTGGTGTTGATCGAACCATTCGAGAAAAGATAAGTTCGGGTTGAACATCTCAATTTCTAAAATTCGTATCAAACATTTACTGTTCGTTCGAGTAAATGTTCAAGTTTGACATGGCATTCAACACGTGTTCAACAAATGTTCAGCATCTTTCTGAACTTTTGGCGGCCATCCAATCAGTGCAGAGCACAGACGGGTCAAAAATGTGAGGTGTAGGGCTGAGGTGTAGGGCTCTCACTGGCTGCTAAAATCACATGACCGTATTATATATATATTTCACTATATTGCTTTCTGAACGCCATTTTCAGCGCTCTCTCTCTCTCTCTCTCTCTCTCTCTCTCTGTATTGTACAAAAATCCCTCTGTCTGCTTTACTCTACTATCAGCTTTACTCTACTATCTGCTTTACCCTACTATTTATATTAGTTTGATAGTTAGTTTGGGGGGATGTGCAGAAAGCTTAGGGAATCATAGACAGCAATAGTTAGGGAGTTTTGAGTTGCTGGCTGCATCTTTTCCACACCCAGAACTGTTGTTTTGGAACATTTGTGGTTGGTTGGCTGGTGAAAATTATTCTCAGTGGAGAAAAGTTAATTTTTTCAGTTTTGGGGGTTCAGTAATTGTATAACAGGGGCGTAGGAAGTGGAGATAGAGGTACAAGACAAGGCACTCCTTCCAGTGCTTCGAACACCACACAAGCGAGCACATCTTCAGTCGAAGGACCGTCAGGCCTGTCATCGCTTGCTCAGTTCCCTGTGTGTCTCACTACTGAACAGCGTCGCTAATCTCTTCTTCAGTGGCTATCAGACCCTGTATCCACCGGTTTCACCTCCTCTTCCTCTCAGTCACGGCTGCAAATGTCATCATCATCATCAGTGCAACCTGAAGCAAACACAGGCCGAATGTCACAACCCAATAAACAGACCACTTCAAATAATCCATATTCTGAAGAGCTCTTTGATGACACAATGTGGTTGGGGTCAGAAGGCATTTCAAAAGATCAAGAGGCCAAAGAGGATGATTTTGTCTGCTCTGACGCCCAATCGCAGATGCCCTAAGAGGAGGAGAAGGAAGCTTCTGTGTCCACGAAAGTCTATCTCACTAAAGACACATGGACTAATAAGAACGGTCAAGTGCGTTACATCTCACTGACTGGGTGAGTTTGGTGGATGATAGTGCCTCTGGTGCTGGGTCTCGGCTGACACTCTTCAACACTGCTGGTAATGGTGCAGAGTCCAGATTCCCAACATCAACACGTAGCATCACGTGCTAAGAGAAACCAGGCCATACTCAAATTAATTTTTCTTGGAGACCATCAACACACAGGTCAACAGCTGTGGACGGCACTACGCACTCAGACCCACCAGTGGCTGGGTGCTAAGAACCTGGCACCAGACAAGATGGTGTGCAACAACAGGAGCAATTTCCTTGCTGCCCTTAAGATCAGTAAACTTACGCACATCCCTTGCCCGGCACACATCATGAGCCTGATTGTGCAGACATTTCTAAAGCACTACCCGGGTCTTGACTGTCTGCAGAGAAAGGTTTGAGGTCATAGCTCACACTTCCGGTGTACGCACCCTGCTTTGGCACGACTGGCAGCATTGCAGCATCATCTGGGCCTCCCCATTAACCATCTGATATGCAATGTGTCAACACGCTGGAATTCCACCCTCTGTATGCTCCAGCGATTGTGGCAGCAGCATAATGCCATTATGCAGTATGAAGTGTTGCATGGCCTGACAAGCAGTGGTGCGGACCTTGGGATGTTGACCCATAGAGTGGAGAGAGGTGTAGGATCTCTGCACCATCCTTGGCAGCTTTGAAGAGGCCACCAAAATGGTCAGTCAGGACGATGCCCTAGTCAGCATGACCGTTCTGGATGTAGACTGTTTCACAACTGTATAGGTCTTTTTTAGGCAGTGGTTCTAGGTTGAGGGTGGGTGCAGGATGGCAGTTCAGCTCACAGAGTACAGTGCATGAGGCTAGCCAGGGCTCTGGTGATGTTCAGGATAAGAAAGTGGAGGAGGATGAGGAGGCATGGGTGGACACCACCGGTACTGATTACCCTCCAGTGGTAAGAGGTTGGCAGAGATTACAGGGGGAGGAGGAGGAGGAAGAGGGGGAAGATCCCATTAGTGCCTCTCGACCCGAGGCTTGGGAGATCCCGGCAGCATCTCACATGTGAGTACTTGGATGCTACATTACCGGCACCACAATCCATGCATCAAGGCAATTAAAATGAACAGTGATTCTGTGGGTGGAAGGAATCTGCTCTCTTTTGTTTTGTAACATGGATGAAGAAGGGTGACCACCCAGTGTTAGTCACCCTCCTTCATCCATGTTACAAGACAAAAGAGAGCTATTTCCTTCCACCCACAGAAATTGACAGTAGAATGCAGGATTTTTAGACAGTGTTCATTGACCTACTTGAGACATCCTTTGCGTATCCGCATTCTAATATCACGGCGGAACAACATCAAAAACGCGAAAGCAGTAGAATGGCAAATAGCCGCAGCAGGCAGTGTGGCAGAACCCAACTGGGTGATATTTGGCAAACAATTTTTACCAACTTAACAATGCCTGCAAGGCAGGGCAGCATTCAAACACACAGAGACTGCCTTAAGACCATGGTCCATGACTACCTGTGGCTCAACGTCAATGTTTTTGGACTTGGTCTGGACCCATTCAACTTCTGGGAGTCCAAACTGGATGAATGGCCTGAGCTTGCTCGACACAGTATAGAAGTTTTATCCTGCCCGGCAGCCAGCGTTATATCTGAACGCACATTCAGCACAGCTGGCGGGTTGCTAACTGACAAACGTATCCATCTTTCTTATGACAACGTGGATCATTTGACATTTATAAAAATGAATCAAGTGTGGATCTGTGAGAAGTTTGTTGCCCCGGTTGGCACTGAGTAGTAAACTGTAGCACGTCTTCTTGACAATGTGAAATTCACATTTAAACTACACTAGATCTCATCTCTGTAGTTCCTGTGCCTGCTGCTTCTACAAATTGTATTCTACTGTTACAAACAGCTAGATTTTCAAGTCTACGGTTGAATTGATTTTGAAAAATACACCTGTATGACCTTGATAAACCACTTACTCCTTCTTCTCCTTGTAGCCCTCCAAATCTGTATTTTTTAAATGCCTCCACCTGTACTACCACCAAATGTACTAAGTCCTGTTATCCTGAACCTCGATGTTACCCATTGGCATGTTACCCAATAATACTACTGTATAATCTAGTCGGCTGTACCTCCTATAGCTACACCCCTACCTGCAAGCTGCCCTCATCTTTTCATTTAGCCATTGAAAGGAATTAAGTATTTTAGCTCCTCAATTTTTTTCTGTCACTCTTAGAGCCAAATTTTCTTCACTAAGCTGTTCCATGCATCCGTTTACTCTTCTGGATAGTAATTACAGCTTCATCTCACCTGTATAGGTTCTTCATTGGCATGTTCTCGCTTCTACCAATGGTACTGCTGCCTAATTTTGTCGAGCCGGAACTTCCATGTTCCCCACTGCCATGTTTTCGCTGCCCCCAATGGTACTGCCAGCTAATCTTGTCAAACCAGAACCTCCATGTTCCCAACTGCCATGTTCTTGCTGCCACCAGTGTTACTGCCGCCTAATCTTGCCGAACCAGAACCTCCCTTTCCCCCATTGCCATGTTCTCTCTGCCACCAACGATACTTCTTTGTAATCATTTCGAAACAGAACCTCCATGCTCCCCACTGCCATGTTCTCTATGCCACCAATGGTACTGCTGCCTAATCTTGTTGAACCGGAACCTCCATGTTCCCCACTGCTATGTTCCCGCTGCCAACAATGGTAATGCCGCCTAATCTTGTCAAACCAGAAGCTCGCGGTTCCCTATTGACATGTTCTCGCTGCCACCAATAGCCTCTCAACTTTTTTCTGTCACTCTTAGAGCCAAATTTTCTTCATGTTGTTCCACTTATCCAGTTTATGGTTATGGAAGGTAATTACAGCTTCTCCTCACCTGTATAGGTATAAAAATTAACCCAAACATCTTCTCCCATTGACTTTATTAGGGGTTCGAGTTCGAAATGAACCTCGAACCGAACACCACTACTGATCGAATTTCAACTCGAACATTTTACTCTTCGATCATCACTAGAAGTGGGGAGGTCTGCCCCGAGGGCATACATCCTCTGCGGCAGGTTTGTGCAGTACATTTATGTGCAATCTCAGAATTGATGCATCTTTTCAACTGTATGTGCGTCCTCAGGCACCCTGCCCGCTGACAGATTATTCCTGTGAGCCAGAGGCTTACAGGATTAAGCGGCGCAGGAGGCGTGATACAGCGATGTATCTCCCTAGCCGCTGTATCTCCTAGGCTGAGAGCCTAGGGCTTAGGCCATAGACTTCTGGCCTAGGAGATACTGGAAGCAGCATCCCAGTGTAGGTGTCACGATGAACCATGCCGCTCACGTGGTTTTAATATTATTACTGTTTAGCGTATATATATATAGTTTTTTTTTACTTTTTCTAATGGTTATAAATAAATTAATTAATAAATTGATAAAGCTTATTTTCTTTTATCTGCAGAAAAATTCCCTGTTTTATTTTTTAGTCCTTAATGGACCTGAACCCAGGAGCCCCCGAATGTGGCACAAACATCTCATAGACTGTACTGAGCCCGATGTGTATAAATACATGCAGTCAGTGTATCCTCTGTATTATAGGGAATGTCCATGTGCCTCATTCCCACTATAATAAGGGTATACTTTGCACAAAACAAGAAAAACACCAAGACAATGCACGGAAATATTTTTATTTTCAATTATTAATTTAAAGAAAAGACTGAAAAATTAACATGGAATTTATTGATGTAAGTGCAGGTACTCTGTGCTCATTCTTATATTTCTATGAAAAAAAATCCAATAAAATATCTGTGGTTATATTTTTTTATTTACATATTTCTTATTATTTACTCATAGATTATTAGTTTTTTGTATTTTTTGACTGAGGAAAATTTCGATCATTGGAAAATCTTTGCCACCATCTTGAGAGCAGACTGGAAGCAGATGAAAGGAATTTTCCTCAATGTCCTATTTTTACATAATGTAATACACACTGACAATGTTTATCTGGTGTTTGGTGTTTGTGGTTGTTGTGGGTCAGGTTTTAAATAAAAGGTAACAAGGTCTGAAATGCAAAATCATATGCAAATTCCAGTCTGATGTTCTAGACATGAAGACATTGTTCTAATGTAAGATACAATTCTATGTTGATGAGTGTAAAGTTAAAATGTAAGAAGAAATGTTCATACTGCACTGTTCCATACAGCTGACAGCACACAGTATGTCTGGAACCAACAACAATACCTGGACATACAGGGGCGATATTAGTAAACTACTATCTATTCTATTATTATTTGTCCAGCTGGTTTATCTGTCTACACATATTGTTTTCTTACTGTTAAGCATGGGCTGCTACAATATTCAAATTGACCGGAAACCACACTTTGTTCACATGTACAGCGTTTATGTATAAGGTGCAAATGGTTGTTGAGTTCATGTTTGTATCCATCTATAATTACAGAAATAAACGTTATCCTAGAATTAGGCAGGCAGTTCTTGGAGTAGTTTTTGATGCAGTTATTTGAAGACAGCAATGGATACAAAAGAGAGGAAAAGTGTAAGTATGGTAGGACTAATAAGACTCAAGCTGGGTCTGTGATTATAGTCTAAAACATTTATCAAGTATCCACTAATGGCACATCAGCAGGAATCTGATCACTGGACAATCACATAGATTGCTTGGGAACTGGTGAATGTAATGTATATAATATATAATCAATGTATAATAAAAATATATATTTAAATGTAATTATTTTTTTTTTTTCCTTCTTATCTCTTAACAGGACAAAAATGAGACCATTGCTCCTGATTTTTTTCTTTTAGGATTTCAAGCTCATCACACAATAATAATTTTGCTGTTCTATTTTTTCCTGGTGGTTTACTGTGGGACTATATGTGGGAACCTCCTGATCATCACCCTGGTGTCCACCAGCAAGAATCTCCACACTCCAATGTACTTCTTTATCTCACAACTCTCCTTTAGTGACATTTTGTTGACCACAACTATTACTCCCAACTTGCTCCACATCCTCCTGAATACTGGGGGGTCCATGACTTTTATTGCCTGCATCGTTCAGCTTTATTTCTTCTGTGCCTCAGAAGCATTTGAGTGTTTCCTCCTCACAGTGATGTCTAATGACAGATATGTGGCCATTTGTAATCCCCTCCGTTATACATGTATCATGACAAGTGTATGTTGTGTGAAATTAGTTGCAATGTGTTGGTTTGGTGGTTTCTTCATTACATTAGGTGACACTATAGCAACGTCAATGCTGAACTTTTGCAGACCAAATATCATTGACCATTTTATATGTGATCTTGTCCCTTTATTAGAACTGTCCTGCTCTGATACCTTCATAGTTCATCTGGATATTTATTTGAACAGTTTTCTTGTAATTATTGCCCCAACCATTATAATTGTACTCTCCTATGGAAAAATAATTGTTACCATCTTAAAGATCCCATCAAATACTGGTAGACAGAAAGCCTTCTCCACCTGTAGCTCCCACCTCATTGTGGTCTCCATATTCTACTGGACTATGTTCACTGTTTATGCTGTCCCAACTAGAGAAGGAACATTGACCATCAATAAAATTATATCATTAATTTACACTATATTAACCCCTTTGTTAAATCCCATTATATACAGCTTAAGAAATAAAGATATTAGGAAAGCCGTTCAGCAAATAATGAAGAATTTTTTTGAGATCCACATCGGTCCTGATGCTCCCACTTGACTTCATGGTATAGTGTATGCAATCTTCTATATATGGGTTATTGATGTTGCTTTTGATTTATTGTCTGTAAATTTCAATATGCTTTATTCTTTGCAAATATCTTTGTAACATGGCCTGTTCTTGTTTCCACTTGGATTGTATTTAGTAGTTATGTTATGTTTGCTCGGGTATGGTACTGATCCTTACCCTTTAACAAATTTGTACTTCTCCCTCATATTTCAATAAAACTTTTTGCATATAAAAAAAAATAATAAAGAAGTTGTCTTAAGAAGAAAATCTCTTATAATTAGTGTTCAGTGAACAGGTAAACGTTCTAGTTCGTTTAGAACCTCAAACTTTTGTGAGTTTGGTTTGAAGTTCTATTCAAACTCTAACTTCGAACTCCATTGAAGTCTATGGGAGAAAATGTTTTGGTTAATTTTTATACCTATACAGGTGATGAGAAGCTGGAATGATGAATTTTGACTGAATTATGACCGAAGTGGGTGTAATGCTAGTCAGAAATTTATGACTATTATGAGCCAAAGTTATAGTTAGTACAGATTAATTCCTGTATTTTATATCAAATATATGGTAATTTAGCCTTGATATTACAAAGTGTGCATCTTTCTGGGTTTTTTTAACATACTCAAGGGTCTGCTTGTTTGCTTGTCTCAAAACCTGTTTTACACACATAGTCTGAGTTTGTGTCTCCTTCTATTGTATGTATTTGTGTAGTATGTTGACTGGATACACAAGAAGAGTTCTTTTCATTGTTTAGTTCAGATTTCTGTGTGCTTTTGGCTTATCTCTTGTGTAACTTACCTTGGACTGACTGGTCAGGGCAAGATACACAAACACCTTTTGTATACTCTGAAAGATGATTCAGCATTAGGCCGCCATTTTGTAGAGGTTGGATATATATCTCTAACATCAGTCATGAGAGGCAGAAACCATTCCTTCCTGGTATAGAGCTGCTGTCTATACACAGTGATGCTTGCCCCATCTGCCCCACGGTTTCTCAGGGCGGATGTTAGCGGATTCAAGAATTTGCAATACAGTTGAAGTCTGATAAGTGTTTATAACTATGTTATAATGATTTTTCTTTATAAACTGTACATACTATCTCCCTTTTTTTCTGGAATCATTTTATGTTATCATTTTATCATACGTGATTGATTATTGAACTATTGTCACAATAAAGCTGTGTTATATATCCTTATTGACTGGTTAATCTTCTATAAAGCTGTATTGAATCTGTATAGGTAAAACTTGGTAAAACATAATTGATAGTTGGCAAAACAGTGGGCAGAAGGGGCAGAAACTTATCTTTGTAAGTAACTGGGTTTCCAAACTTACAGCTTATTCAATCTACTATTGCAATCTATCTTGCTGCCTTTTTCCTCCTGTCCTACCGCCCAGTCATGCCTCCAAACAATTCTGTCCACATTAACTCCTCTCTCCTTTCCTCTCCCATGCACGCATCCTACGCACAACTTACTTACTTTAACTACCCCAAACCACCCTTTTTCATGGTGCAGCACAAACGTCGCTCATATTCATCACTGAACCATCTGCGGTCACTTTTCATTTTCCTGCTTCTCGTTGCAGGAGACATTTCTCCAAATCCCTGGTCCACCTTCCTTTACCACTTATCCCACCTCCTCCTCTTCCTCCCACAGAAACCCTGCTAACCTGCATAATATTTGTTGTACGTCTTTTCCTGTCCCATGTAAATGTGCTTTGTGGAATGCCTGATCCGTCTGTAATAAACTCACTGCTGTGCATGACCTATTGCTCTCTAACTCCCTCAATCTCCTAGCTTTCACAGAAACTTTGCTCCAGCAATCAGACACTGCTTCCCTTTCCTCTCTCACCTATGGCGGCCTTCACTTTACCCACACTCCCAGACCTGAGAACAGGCCGAGTGGAGGAGTTGGCTTACTTCTCTCTCCACACTGCACCTACCAGGTCATTCCTCCTGCACCCTCACTCAATTTCCCCCCCTTGGAGGTCCACACCCTCAGACTCTTCTGGCCAATGTCTCTCACAGTCGTGTTGTGTACAGACCCCCCGGCTCACCCCGCCAGGTTCTGGGTCATTTTGCTGCCTGGCTCCCTCACCTCCTCTCTACTGATATACCCACTCTTATTGTGGGTGATTTCAACATCCTCATTGACGACCCCAAGTCTCCTTCTGCTTCTTGTCTTCTTTAACTAACTTCTTCTCTTGGCCTCTCGCAACTTATAGACTCTCCAACTCACAAGGATGGGAACTCTCTTGATCTGGTCTTCTGTTGCCTCTGCTCTATTTCTACTCTTACCAACTCTCCCTTTGCTCTCTCTGATCACAACCTTATCTCCTTCATTATCACTAACTCTCAGCCTTCTCTGGACACACCTGCCCATCACACATTCCGAAATCTCCACTCTATAAACACTTAGGAACTTATTGACACCATACAGTCCTAACTGCCTCCAATCTCCTCCCTCTTCTGTCCTGACCTGGCTGTCAAACATTACAATGAAACTCTCACAACCACCTTGGACATGTTGGCACCGCTCACACACCGCACCACCAGAGTCAGACGCCCGCAGCCTTGGCACACACCTCAGACTCGTTTTCTCCAGCGATGTTCCAGGTGTGCTGAGCGTCTGTGGAGAAAGTCAAAGCTACCTGCAGACTTTCTCCACTATAAATTTATGCTCAGGACTTATCAAACTGCCCTTTACTGCGCCAAACAAAAATATTACACCTCCCTCATCTCAACACTACACAACAACTCAAAACACCTGTTTGACACTTTCCACTCCCTCCTCATACCTAAAGCTAAGGCCCAAGTCACTGACCTCTGTGCTGAAGACCTGGCCACTCACTTCAAAGTCAAAATCGACAGTATCTGGCAAAACATCACTTCACAATCCCCAAATAACACCAATTATGTCCCTCCCCGCACGTCCTCTAATCTGCTTTCAGCCATTGACCTGACATCAGAAGAAGACGTATTCAGGTTTCTCCTGTCTGTTGCCCCACCACCTGCTCTAGTGAACCCATCCCCTCCCACCTTGCCCAGTCTATTTCTCCCACTGTCCTCTTTCACCTCACTACAATCTGTAACCTCTCTCTCCACTGGGATCTTCCCATCCTCCTTTAAACATGCTATTATAACCCCTTTACTAAAAAAGCCCACTCTGGACCTGTCCTGCCCTGCTAACTACCGACCAATCTCTAACGTGCCTTTCATCTCTAAACTCCTGGAACATTTGGTCTACTCCCGCCTAATCCACTATCTCTCTGCTAACTCTCTTCTCGATCCTCTACAATCAGGTTTCCGCACTTTACACTCCACACAAACTGTTATAGCAAAAGTTTCAAATGATCTCCTGATCGCAAAATCTCAGGGCAACTACTTATTGTTGCTTCTCCTGCATCTCTCTGCAGCATTTGACACTGTTGATCACCACCTTCTCCTCAACATGTTCAGCGTCATCAGCCTCCAGGACACCGCTCTCTTTTGGTTCTCATCCTACCTCTCTGACCGCTACTTCAGTGTCTCATTTTTGGGTTCCACCTCCTCTCCTCTTCCTCTTGCTGTTGGGGTTCCACAGGGATCCGTTCTTGGTCCTCTCCTCTTTTCAATCTACACAGTCCCCATTGGAAAAACCATCAGCAGATTTGGCTTTCAGTACCATCTCTACACTGATGACACCCAATTATACTGTACACCTCTTCCCGAGACATCACTCCTGCCCTGATATAGAACACCAGTGACTGTCTGTCCACTGTCTCTGACATCATGTCCTCTCTCTATCTCCAACTAAACCTCACCAAAACTGAACTTTTAGTCATCCCAACATCTACTAACCGACCCATCCCTGCTATCTCTCTGTGTGTGTGTGTGACACCACTATAACTCCTAGGCAGCAGGCCCGCTGTCTGGGGTTATACTAGATTCTGATCTGTCCTTCACCCCATATATCCAATCCCTTGCCCGCTTCTGTCACCTGCACCTCAGGAACATCTCAAGAATCCGTCCTTTTCTCACTGTGGAAACAGCTCAAACTCTCATTGTTGCTCTTATTCTTTCTCGTCTTGACTACTGTAACTCCCTACTTGTTGGTCTTCCTCTCTGTAAACTCACCTCTCTCATATCTGTCCTGAATGCAGCAGCCAGGCTTGTCTTTCTTTCCAGCCGCTATACTGATGCCTCTACCCTGTGTCAGTCACTACACTGTTTGCCCATTCAGTACAGGATGCAACATAAACTCATCACTCTCACCCATAAAGCTCTCCACAGCGCTGCACCCCCCTACATCTCCTCCCTCATCTCTGTCTACAACCCTACCCGGGCTCTCCACTCTGCCACTGATCTAAGATTACACACTTCACTCATCCGAACCTCCCATGCCCGTCTCCAAGATTTTGCACATATTACACCAGTTCTCTGGAACATGTTACCCCATGTGATCAGGCACACTCACCACCCTCACAGTTTTAAGTGCGCTCTGAAAACTCATCTTCTTAGACAAGCCTACCAAGATCACTAACTGTTATCCCCCCAAATTCTGTCACACATTTGTCACTTCCTGCACTTTGGCATCCACAGGCACTTATCTGTATATAGATGTACTGTCAGGGTGGCAGGTTCATCCACTTTTTTTATGTATACTACCCCATATTTATATAACATGGCTGGACCATTGTAAACCAAGCAATTCTCACCCTTTGTTTCACTCATACACCCTAGTAGATTGTAAGCTCTTGCGAGCAGGGCCCTCACACCTCGTGTCTCATTTGTAAGTAGTTTTTTTTTTTTTTTTTTTTTAATGTAATGTCTGGTTTGTCTGTGCCTATACCCTCTATATTGTAAAGTGCTGCAGAATATGTTGGCACTATATAAATAAAGATTATTATTATTATTATTATTATTATTATTATTATTAATTACCATCCATAAGGCCCCGTTCACACGGCTTATTCACGCCGGATTGAGCTTGCAATTCCGGCATGAATAAGGGGCGGGACGGGGGGGGGCGGGGCGGGAGCGGCGGGGGAGCAGCCCGCTGGCCCCCTGACAATTTCATTATCTACGGGGCATCCGCGCCGTAAATAATGTGCATGTCACTTTCCCCCCCCACCCGCGGATTCGGGCCCAGCGGGGAGGAGCGAAAGGGATCCACTGTTCTATGAGACAGTGGATTACCGTAATTACTCCGACAGATTGGCGCCATAATGCAGCGCAAATCCGTCGCGGAGTACGGCGCCAATCCGTGGACAAATAAGCCGTGTTAACACGGCCTAACAGTAAACTGGATATGTGGAACAACTGAGAGGTTAAAATACTTTATTCCTGTCAATGGCTGACTGGAAAGATGAGGACAGCTTGCAAGCAGGGGAGTAGCTAAAGGAGGTGAAGCGGTAGCAGCTGCTACCGGGCCCTGCATTTTAGAGGCCCAAAAGCACTTTTAAAACAGGAATTTTGGGGACGGG